>CAWUDS030003711.1:0-160617 GCA_963859935.3 Lathyrus sativus | reverse complement strand
TAGAACGGACACCAAAAATGCACTTATTAGGATTCAGATAGGGTTTACACTTCCTTAAACGCTGAAACAATTTCAACAAACATTCAATATGATCTTCTTCAGTCTTTGACTTACAAATCATATCATCCATATAGACCTATATTTCTTTATGTATCATATCATGGAACAAAGTGGTCATAACTCTCAGGTATGTTGCACCAGCATTTCTCAAACCGAAGGGCATCACTCTGTAACATAATATTCCCCATGGTGTAATAAAAGTTGTTTTTTCCATATCGTCAGGTGCCATCTTTATTTGATTATATCTTAAAAATTCATCCATAAAGGAAAAGATGTTGAACTTGGAAGTATTGTCTACAAACATATCAATGTGTGGTAGTGGAAAATCATCTTTCGGTCTGGCCTTATTCAAATCTATATAGTCAACGCACATTCAGAATTTTCCGTCTTTCTTTGGAACTGGCAAAATATTGGCCATCCATTGATGATACTCAATAGTAACAAGAAAACCAACATCAATCTGCTTTTGAACCTCCTCTTTAATCTTAACAGCCATGTCGGCGTGAGTTCTTCTTAACTTTTGTTTAACTGGAAGACATTCTAGCTTCATCGACAATTTGTGCTCTACAATATCAGTATCAAGACCAGGCATATCTTGATAGGACCAAGCAAAGACATCCACATACTCCCTGAGAAGCTCTACCATCTTTTTCTTAACATCTGACTAAAGTAGTACCACAATCTTGACTTCTTTTCTATCTTCCTCTGAATCCAAATTAACCACTTCAACAGGCTCTTCATGAGGGTGAATGGTCTTTTCCTCGTGCTCAAACAACCGAGAAATTTCATCTAGAATTTCCTCAACATCCTCTTCTTCAACTTCAAATACAGGGAATCCAAAGTTAGGAGATGGAATAGGGACATTATTTTCAGTGGGTCTAACAATCAATCTACACAATGATATATGCTAGGATTTAGCAAACAAATAAATGCGCAAGAATTATGCACCTTGAAACATATCTCTTCTTTTTATTGTAACAATCCGAAAATTGGAAAATTACGAGAGCTCTCGCCATTGTTTATGAACCTCTTGAAAATAAAAAGTAAAACCGCGTTGTTTTACAGTCCAACAGATAAACCACGCGGTTTTACTGTCCTTTAACACGAGGGTTTTCTTCAACGGGGTAGACCTGTTAGGGTTCGTAGGAATGGACCACGTTGGTGAACCGGGTTTGGTTTTGGGTTCAATGTTCATGGTTCGGTGTGGAGAGAAACGAGTGAGAAAAGAGAAAGAAGATGAAAATGGCAGTTTTACTGTTTATTTTCAAAAAATTTCAAAAGGTCAACAACATTCTCCATTAGTACATATTTCGGCTTCAGGAAATCAATTATGTCCATTTTCAAGAGGTTCATAAACAATGGTGCTGGGTCGACGTGCTCGACGCAAGCAGCACTAGTGTGCCAGCGCGGGTATGCTCGACATTGATGGCTTGGTCGACGCAAGCAGCAATGGACCTGCCCGACATCTCCAGAATTGGGCCTGCTTGACAACTTCAGTAGGGGTAACACCTACTAACTTCAGTAGGGGGTAACACCTACTATCATTAGTAGGTGTTACCCCCTACTAACATTAGTAGGTGTTACCCCCTACTAACATTAGTAGGTGTTACCCCCTACTAACATTAGTAGGTGTTACCCCCTACTTATGTTAGTAGGTGTTGCCCCCTACTTAAGTTAGTAGGTAACACCTACTAATGTTAGTAGGGGGTAACACCTACTAATGTTAGTAGGGGGTAACACCTACTAACATAAGTAGGGGGTAACACCTACTAATGTTAGTGGGGGGTTGCCCCCTACTTAAGTTAGTAGGTGTTGCCCCCTACTTATGTTAGTAGGTGTTGCCCCCTACTTATGTTAGGTGTTCTGATTGGAGCCAAAATTACTGGGTTTCCAATTTCCGATTTAGACATTTTCTTCTTTCAAATCTAACATTTTGGTGGTATATATGGAGGGAATGAAGCTTCTCTTATAAGACATTCTGAACAATTGGCATATCGACACTGTAATCTAGGTGTAAGTCATATCCTAACTTAGTTTCTCAAAAATAATGATAGTATACATAGGTAAATTAAATAAATTTATTTAATTTTTTCGTATGCTCGTAGGAAAACATAATAATAATTTTCCCTCCAAGGACGCCTTTCCTCTTTCCAAATTTCGCGTGAAGGGTTTGGCGTCATGTTCTTTCTTCTTGGGGAACCCACTTCCATACTTTTTGGTTCCACTTGAAGATCCAACTTCTTTGGTTAGACGTCCTGTCCGGACTCCGTCTTCTAGTCGCATTCCCATGTTTACCATTTCCGTCTTCATGGCCACAAGAAGCCCTATGGCATAACGGCCCAAAAACCCACCAGGTATATGTGGAACTAGGTTGTGGAAGTTACAGAAAGCTAAAACTAAGTAACATATTCAACTCAAAAATACAAACTTTACAATAACTAATAGTCTTCTTCAGGTCCTTGAAATGAAGACAAATATGACAGCACAAGCACCATAAACACCACATACACCAACACTGCTACTACATTTTCACCTCTCTACTCCTCAAACTTCTCTGATTAAGATACCTATGCAAAGGACCAGAGAAGAGTAGGAGGTTTAGAACTAGCCTTCTTGGTCATTGGTAAAGTAGAGCTAGCTGAAGTGGCTTTTGTAGAAATATTACAGCTAGAAAGTTTGATGACTTCATCCTTGTGAAAGAACTTCACTTTCCCTGTTGGTCCTGTTCTAAAAGATTGCTTCCGTGTGGAAACTTGCAAGCCAATATCCTGTTTCACTTCACATGATGAAGTTGTACAGTTTTTGGAATGACATGTTTCACAAAACCAGTAATCTGGAACTTCAGTGAGATTATTTCGTATGCAGTAACTGAAATGGGACATAAATTGTATGGAATCAGAATAAAATTATACACAACAGTAGTACATAAAAGGGATATAGTATAACCATTGGTCAGGTGCCATAACCAATCCTTTGTCCCACAAGCAATTTGAAGAACTTGAGGAGATAGATGTGAATCAGATGATATGGAAAATACTCAAATAAAAAAAAAAATAGTGTGAATCTCATTAATCCATTCATGTGTGTCACTAATTAGATGATGAGGCATTTGACTACCTTATAAGAGACATAGTTACTCCCGCCGTTTACCCGCGCTTGGTTGAATTTCTTCACTTTGACATTCAGAGCACTCGACCTAAATCACATTGCATCAACATCCGCAGAGACCATCATAATGTTTTGTTTTAATAAAACAGTCGAAATCCCCTTGTCTGTACCGATTTTGAGTTGACTGTTCGATGCGATGCCCAGGGAAGAGGCCCAAAGGACTCATTCTCAATCCGTTTCCCAACCCACACGCGGGAAAAGCCGACGGGTTCGGAACTGGGACACCCGTGCCCAACCCTCCTAGCCAATCCTTTTCCTGAGGTTACAGATCCATTTTGTCGACTTCCATTGCCTACATTGTTCCACCCGATACTTCTTACTCTAGGGATGTAAATTCCTTAGTACAGGTTGATGATAAACCCCAGACATCTATTGATGCAGATACCCATTCTGAGATGCTTAATAGAGGGTTATATTTGTGTTGTGAAACAGTTTGATACAGTGTTGTTGTGATCAAGGTTTTTGTGAGGTTAAAACCGCTCACAATGATAAAAACTTTGAGAGACTCTACTATCTAAGTCCCATCAAATGGGTTTGTTACAATCATCTTCAAGTTTCGATTTTTAATGATTATTCAAAGTTTTTTTTCATGTGTGTTTTTTGGTTTTTTAGGGTGCACGTTGTTGTACCTTTGTTACGTGTTGTGATGATCCCATCAATGAGACTGATATGCAGCCTCCTTTGATTAAGTATCCTGAGTGTGAATGTGGAGCTAGAGTTTGTAGAAAAGTGATGGAAACAGAAGAAAGTTTTAATGTGGTCAAATTTCACATTAATCCCCTAAAAGTAATTCTTGAAATGGTCGATACCAATCTGTCATCAGGAGGCTCCTCCAGAAAAGATAAGTGACTCGATAAGAAATCCACTTTCGGAGATCTACTCCTTGGAGGAAAGGACTTTGATAGAAGAATGATGAGTTATGTAGTGGAGGAGTTTAAGAGGAAAAATAACGTGGACATTAGCCGGGACCTACTAATGGTAGTAGAGGGTAACACCTACTAATGCTAGTAGGGGGTAACACCTACTAATGTTAGTAGGGGGTAACACCTACTAATGATAGTAGGTGTTACCCCCTACTGAAGTTAGTAGGTGTTACCCCCTACTAACATTAGTAGGTGTTGCCCCCCTACTTATGTTAGTAGGGGGTAACACCTACTAATGTTAGTAGGGGGTAACACCTACTAATGTTACTAGGGGGTAACACCTACTAATGTTAGTAGGGGGTAACACCTACTTAAGTTAGTAGGGGGTAACACCTACTAATGTTAGTAGGGGGTAACACCTACTAATGTTAGTAGGGGGTAACACCTACTAATGTTAGTAGGGGGTAACACCTACTAACTTAAGTAGGTGTTACCCCCTACTAACATTAGTAGGTGTTACCCTCTACTACCAGTAGTAGGTGTTACCCCCTACTAACATTAGTAGGTGTTACCCCCTACTAACATAAGTAGTGGGCAACACCTACTAACATAAGTAGGGGGTAACACCTACTAACTTAAGTAGGGGGTAACACCTACTAACTTCAGTAGGGGGCAACACCTACTAATGTTAGTAGGGGGTAACACCTACTAACATAAGTAGGGGGTAACACCTACTAATGTTAGTAGGGGGTAACACCTACTAACTTAAGTAGGTGTTACCCCTACTAACATTAGTAGGTGTTACCCCCTACTAACATTTTTCGTCTACAAGGCCACAAAGGACGAAATTAATGACTTTATTTGTTTTATATAAAAAGTGCAGTTTTTTAAGTAAGACTTTCACTGGTGGAAGTATAGTGTAAAAGTGACACCTTTCACAAATTGTTCAGTTTTAAGTAAGAGTTGGAAAATTGGAGAATGATGTTATCTTTTTGCGGACTGAATGAAAGAGTTGGAAAATTGGAGAATGATGTTATCTTTTTGCGGACTTTCACTGGTCGAAGTTTCGCGGACTGAATGAAAGAGTTGGAAAATTGGAGAATGATGTTATCTTTTTGCTGAGTGTTGATGCTTCTGGTGATTGCGAAAATTGGAAAATTACGAGAGCTCTCGCCATTGTTTACTACTAACTTCATCTTGTATATAAATTCTCTTTAAAACAACCATGCAGAGTATGAGGCTTTCCTCGCTAGCTTGCGTTTAGCTGAGGATCTGGGAGCTGAGGAAGTCGAAATCTGCACAGAGTCCCAGCTCGTCGCCTCCCAAGTGCAAGGGAAGTACCAGGTTAAAAACGACAACCTCTCCGAATACTTGACCTTAGTCAAAGAAAGGCATCAAAGGGAGTGTCTTAGATGAACATCTGGCGCATCAGTCAATCAGTGACTATCAGCCGTTGAAGTTTGATTTCCCAGACAAAGACGTCATGTACTTAAAAGCAAAATATTGCGAAGAACCATTACCTGAAGAAGGGCCTGAGCCTGGATCAAAATGGGGTTCGGTATTTGACGGAGTTGTCAACGCTTATGTCCGTGGAATTGGGGCAGTTATCGTCACTCCTTAAGTAGGGGGCAACACCTACTAACATAAGTAGGGGGTAACACCTACTAATGTTAGTAGGGGGTAACACCTACTAATGGTAGTAGAGGATAACACCTACTAATGCTAGTAGGGGGTAACACCTACTAATGTTAGTAGGGGGTAACACCTACTAATGATAGTAGGTGTTACCCCCTACTGAAGTTAGTAGGTGTTACCCCCTACTGAAGTTAGTAGGTGTTACCCCCTACTAACATTAGTAGGTGTTGCCCCCTACTGAAGTTAGTAGGTGTTACCCCCTACTTAAGTTAGTAGGTGTTACCCCCTACTTAAGTTAGTAGGTGTTACCCCCTACTTAAGTTAGTAGGTGTTACCCCCTACTTAAGTTAGTAGGGAGTAACACCTACTTATGTTAGTAGGGGGTAACACCTACTAATGTTAGTAGGGGGTAACACCTACTTATGTTAGTAGGGGGTAACACCTACTAATGTTAGTAGGGGGTAACACCTACTTATGTTAGTAGGGGGTAACACCTACTAATGTTAGTAGGGGGTAACACCTACTAACTTAAGTAGGTGTTACCCCCTACTAACATTAGTAGGTGTTACCCTCTACTAACATAAGTAGGTGTTACCCCCTACTAACATTAGTAGGGGTTACCCCCTACTAACATAAGTAGGGGGGCAACACCTACTAACATAAGTAGGGGGTAACACCTACTTAACTTAAGTAGGGGGGTAACACCTACTAACTTAAGTAGGGGGGTAACACCTACTAACTTCAGTAGGGAGGGCAACACCTACTAATGTTAGTAGGGGGTAACACCTACTAACTTCAGTAGGGGGGTAACACCTACTAATGGTAGTAGAGGATAACACCTACTAACATAAGTAGGGGGTAACACCTACTAATGTTAGTAGGGGGTAACACCTACTAAAGTTAGTAGGTGTTACCCCCTACTAACATTAGTAGGTGTTACCCCCTACTAACATTTTTCGTCTACAAGGCCACAAAGGACGAAATTAATGACTTTATTTGTTTTATATAAAAAGTGCAGTTTTTTAAGTAAGACTTTCACTGGTGGAAGTATAGTGTAAAAGTGACACCTTTCACAAATTGTTCAGTTTTAAGTAAGAGTTGGAAAAATTGGAGAATGCATGTTATCTTTTTGCGGACTGAATGAAAGAGTTGGAAAATTGGAGAATGATGTTATCTTTTTGCGGACTTTCACTGGTCGAAGTTTCGCGGACTGAATGAAAGAGTTGGAAAATTGGAGAATGATGTTATCTTTTTGCTGAGTGTTGATGCTTCTGGTGATTGCGAAAATTGGAAAATTAAGAGTGAGAAACTACTCGTAATGCATTGAATGCATGATTAATTACGATCTGAGCAGGTCTATAATCATTGTTATGTTGTTGTTGTTTAACTGTTTTACTGTCATAGTGGTTCATTAATCATCGATTGTGTTGTTGTCATTGCATGAATAAATGTCATGTATTATATGTTGTCTTTGTTGTGAAAGAGGCATGTTTGCTAGTTCAGAGTGGGGGCTAGTGACTTGTCCCATAGCTCATAGTGGGGACTTGGAGCTCAGAGTGAAGGCTTGGTATTCATAGTTGATTAGAACTCGATTCGTATGAAGAACCAAATATTGAGTTGGTACCAACATGCATATAAAGTTGAGTTTTGAATCTAGTTCAGAGTGGAAGGTTGTGATGAACATGAGTTGATTCGACGCTGCATTTTCATTACATAATGATGAGATGTTAGTGTAATGATGAATATTCTTGTATGATTTGTATGAGTTTGACAGTGATTTGGGTGATATGTGAATACATTATAATGATGTGCATGTTTGAGATGTGTATGACTTTGTTGTGTGTGAATCTATCATGATTGTTTTGTGCACCGCTCATTATTAGAATGTACTACTCACCCATTTTTGTGTTGTTGTGTCTGTGCTCCTCTAAACTATAGATAATCAGGTACCTAAGTAGGAGCCTTGATGTGGAGGACGGCGTTGTGCCTCTTTAGTTGCTTATTGATCAAGTCTTATAGTTGGAGTCACTCTGATATGTAACACGGGGGAACCTGTTGTTTCTTTTTATTTGTTTTCTCATGTTGCACATCTTTTTAGTTTCAAAGGATATTGAACCACTTTTCAAACTAATACTGTTGTTGAGGGTTTTAAATCCCAATATCTTATAATTTTCGCTGCTTATCAAATGATTTAATTTTCAATTATGTGGTTCATGTATAGGTTTGTCGATGTTTGAGTAGCATCCTACTTGAAGGATATGTGTTTTATACACATTTTATTTAATTATTTGTCGAGTCGAGAAGTATGTTATTACATCTTTCTCCTCATAGAGGCCTATATGTATTTTAGTGATTTTGTCCCTATAATATGGTATGAAAGTCTTGTTAATAAAGGGAAGATTCCATTGTTTGTTATCTTAGTCAGTTAGGTTCCTAACCCAAAACACTTTTAAATCCAAAGATTAACAAGTTAGAACTTTAAACCATTTTTTATAGGGTAGCCAAGGGTCCTCCCACACATTCGTGGACTTTCCATTACATATCCTTTAGCAACAACCATTCAAAAGGGTATTCTTATCTTGATTAATATTTTTACAAAGATAGTTATATCTAGGTTTTTCTTCGATTACATATCCTTGCTTTGAAAATTTTTACCCCAATTGTTCCATCATATTTTCCTTTTCTTATTATTAGCTCCCCATCAATAGCTTTTAATAATATTGTACATATCATTGCATGGGCTTTTAGTGAATTCAAAGACACTCATAGCATAAGTAGGAATGGGTTGAACTATGGCCTTTATAAGAATAACTTTTCCAGCATATGCAACTTTTTTTTTTCTTCCACCCATTGATCTTCTTTCTAATATTGTCAAGTAAAATGGAAAGTTTACTCCTTTTGGATCTCCACTTGAGTAGGAAGAACCAAATAGTTGCCAATATTATTGACGATGGTAATAGATATCCATTTTATTAAATAAAAAGACTCTGATTTAAAGACAATTTTGAAAAATAATTCAAACTTTGGGAAAGTTTGTCATATACTTATAGTATAATGAGATGATGTGACAAGAGATTTTTACATGAGAGTTTAGAGTGTCATTATTTATGGTGCAAAATTGATAGAATAATTAAAAAAAATTTAGAAGAATTATTCCAACAAAAAATATAGGAGACGAAAAATAATATCAATCAAAATAAATGATTTTTAAAAATAATATTTTTCTATACAATAAAAACACCAATTTAACTTCATATAAAAAGATAAAAGACAAAAAACACAACAATTTGTTTAACTAATTTGATCAAATGATCTACTACGTGAAGATAGCAGATATTCAGTTTACTATACTTTCAAAAATTATTACAAAAGATTACAAATGAGTTACAAAAAAATTATTTATCCAAGTACTTAAAATAAATCCTATTTTATACAAAATGTTTCTCAATCTCTCTCACCTCTTTATATATGAACTACACAAGTCGAAAGTGTTTAAAAGTGTTTCTAATTCATCTTAAATACCCCCAAAGATTTTTGTCAACTGTTGCCTCCCTAAGTTTTCATTTACTAGAATTATAATCTCTTTCCTTTGTCTTCAGCTGTAAAATATTAAAGGTTGTTATAACAAAAATGTAAGAGATGCATGTTTATAACAGTTGAAACTCAGCAGATCCATTACAAGTCTAAAATACAACCCTTTGATGAATATAAAATCAACAAATCTATAATATGTCGTAAACACAATCCATTAACGAAGGGTCTACGAATTGATACGAAAAAGTAAAAAAAATACATGAATCAAGAAAAATATACTTGAACTCTGACAGGCCTAACTGCCCGCAAGATCCAGACTCACTATCGCGCTGATGCCATCAACTCTACCCATGCTCATTTATAGTTTCTACAATTTCAAAACATATATTCCTTCTCAGAAATGGATCTAAGTGTAGTAAATTGGGAGCAGCTGTTCCCACTCATTTAATTGTATGAGTAGTAAATGCTTAATAATTTTTATATTGATACCATAAAAAATTAGTTATTGCCCCCCACTAAATATTCTCCCATTCTTTTCTTTAGCAAATATTAAATACTATTATCTATATAGATAATAATAAGTATTTCCGTAATAACTTTTTAAATTTTTTTTATAAATTATTGTATTCATCATTTTATTTATTTATTTAAATAAATAGAAAAATTTATAAATAATTTATAAAACTGTACAATTTATATTATTTATTATTGATAAAGAAAAAAAACTTAAAGACATAAATAATAATTATAATAAAATTATTATTGTTAAACAAATTAAATCTTATATAAAATTATAGTAACAAATATTTACCCCTACTAATTAAAATTTTTGAATTCGTCATTGGTTCTCATTTTAAGACATTTTACCACAATTTATATTTATGTTTTCAAATATCAAACCTAATGTAAAATATTTGTCTCTAGGCTTTTCTTTAAACCTGTACATACATTTTATAGTTCTTTCTTTTTTTTTCTTTAATAAAACTATACATACTTGAATTATTCTCTGCCAGCTAACTGCATTAACTTAAACAACTTTTCTTTTTCTTCTAATGCAGAGAGAACATAAACAACTAGTATTAGTTTATTTTGATAGCTGCTGAGTTAGTACATAAACTTAAAGACATTTTTTTTGTTAAGGCATGAACTTAAGACATTTATTTAGGTATCATTTGATTCATTTCTAGCTGGAATTTGTACAACATCATTACCAACTTTATGGTATATATTATTATACTATTAGCAGCCGCACCCATATAAATAAATGATGCGACTTAATTTAACATGAAAAATAATAATATTGATACCAAATATTATAAATTGTTATATTTGATTTATAAGTGTACTACATAACAAAGCTTCATGGGAACATAAAATCTAATATTTAATTTGCTTGATAGAAAACTTCTAAATTGCTTAACAATAGGTTAAATTAGTCTAGAGTACGGCTGGAAATGAGTCGAGTCGAGTCGAACTCACCTCAGCTCGGCTCGACTCGTTAAGAATTGTTCGAATTCGAGTTCGAGTTCGAGTTCGACACGAACTTTTTTTTAAGCTCAAACTCGACTCGTTATAAGTTCACGAAGAGTTCGATTCGACTCGTTAGGTTCATCTCATTAGGTTCAGCTCACATGGTTCACGAACTTAAAAACTATTTTTTAAAATATATATATTTTTTAGTATATTTGACATTTTAAATAAATATATATTTTTTAAATAAAATATTAAAATAAAATAAAAGTTATCATATTGATATTTAACTTTATCTTCGAAATCTACTAATTCAAAACCTACACAACTTTCAAGAGATACATTTGAGAGTCTAACTCAAAAACTACTAAATTGAAGATTAAATTTGTCTAAGATTTGAAGTAAATATTTAAACCTAATCTTAAAGACAGTATAATTCTTTTCATATGTAATCGAGTTGACTCATGAACCTAACGAGTCGAACTATGTATAGTTCAAGTTCAGCTCATTTAGTTAACGAACTTAATTTTTCGCTCATACTCAACTCATTTGGTTCATGAACCTAGTTCAACGATTTAATTGTCGAGTCGAATTCCGAACTATCTTCGAGTTGGTTTGGTTCATTGCCAGCCCTAGTCTAGAGATATATAATTTCACTGAATTAACTATAAAAGAAACGCATGTATAATTCTTTTTTAATAGATTTAAGTATTATAAATAGTGATTAATAATATATTGCGCTTAACTTTTTGTTTTAAATAATGATATTGCTCTAACTTTTACTTAGGTGGGTCAATGGACAATTTAAATGAAAATTGGAATGCAAAAACATTATTATAAATGATGTGATTTCAACTAAGTTGGTATCATCCACAACCACCAATCATTTGCTCACAAAATCTATAAATAAAGAGGATAACCTATTGGATAAAATTTTCAATCCTTTGACAACAATATTTCAGAATTTATTGCTGATATATGTCTGGACATGACTAACATATATAAGGAATGTTTAGTGACAAATAATTTTTGAGCCTATTTGCAAATAAATTATCCCTTCCTATCCACAGAACATATATATATATATATATATATATATATATATATATATATATATATATATATATATATATATATATATATATATATATATATATATATATATATATATATATATATATATATATATATATATATATATATATATATATATATATATATATATATATATATATATATATATATAAAAGGAATTTATCCCTTCCTATACTATACATTACTTTAAATAAATTATACTCAAAACCTACTTGCAAATTCATATAATAAAAACATCCGGATAAACCTACTACAATATCATTGTAAAATATATATAACAAAAACAACGGTTACAATTCATCCATATGTTTAACACAACATTACCTTCCATGTGATGGGACAATTTTATCAACATCTCCAGCAATTTGGGTCTTGCATACCCTAAATTCCACAGGACGTGTCACAAACGTTGGCTTCGGTATGGATCTGCAAGTCGTTTAATCATACATCATTACATTTAATATGTCAACATTACAAGAATTTTACAACACATTATATTTAGAGTCTCACAACAACATTCAATACTTTCTAACTTTACTATTTGCCTTACAAATTCTTTGCATGTCGTGTAAATATTAATACATACCTAACTATGACATTGGGTTGATCTTCCCCTTACTTTCCATGACCTCCATCGTCCGCAGTGGTCAAATCTACAACTGCATCTTTGTTTCCATCTCCCTTCCGTTTAGGGAGATCTTGTTTGCTTCCTGAAGCCTCCACTACCAGCATTTGGAGCTTCTCATCGATCATATTATTTCCCCCTCAACCACTTCTGATATGATCAGCATGCATAAAATGGGAACTCAATGGATTATTCTATTCAAATGATGAAATCGTTGACATGCACAGATTTTGAACTTACTCGGCCTGTTTCCTCACAATTGCAGCAGGATCCATGGGAATGCCTAGCGTCGTACATTGGTTTCTTCAGTTACTTCTCTCAACTCACTTTTGATAACTGCAATACCACACGTTTTCCTTTAAAAGACCCCAAGTCTCTTTCAAACGTCACTTTGGGGAACTACACCACTCAACCTTTTTTTTACACTTTTGTTGTTTATACGCTCCAACGATGTTTTTCCCTATCTTTTTCCAATGTCTATAACTTAACACGTTTAGGTTACCATTTTTTATTAATTTATTTAAACACGTTTTGATTTTTTATTTTATTTTTGAAGTTCCAAAAACATTTACTCCGTATGTTTATGACATATGAAACACACCACTATATGCACTTTTAATTTCTATTATTTTAATTTTTTTTTCCTTTTACTTTTTGGACTTTCTCATATTAAATTGTGTTTTGTTTGTAATCTATATCATTAAAGATATGTCTTTTTACCAATTATTTTTTCCCTTAATTAATTTTATATACTTATTATTCTTTTCATATCTTCATATAAATTTAATATTTTCAACTTTGTTTTTTTCAAATTTACTATTGTTTTTTTACTCTTATTTATTTTAATTTTTTATGCACTCAATTGTATACTCAGACCGATACTCGTGCGAATGCATGGGTATCCTACTAATTTTTAAGAAGGAAAAATTAGTCTCATCTCTTCTAAAATTGATACGAAGTTAAATCTAATTTGTTAGAAAATAAAAGAAAGACAAACTAAATAAAATAAAAGAGATATTTAATTTCATTGATTTTTTATAATGGAGGACAATACACTTGTTATATACTATTCTAAAAAAATGCTAACCATCCAAGTGGCTCAATCTTAAAGATCCTAAAAACATTCTAAAAAATATAATAATATAAAATAATTTTTAATACATCAAAATACTAATAAAATTCATTTAACTAATGATAAATTATTCTATTAAACTACCTATCAAAAATCCTTTAAATGACACTGCACTCCATTTAATTTGAAAATATGTACTAATTTTTATGAAGTTTATATATGTCAACGTAAATTTTTAATGGTCAACAAAAATTTATAGATAAATGTCATATATAGTTATGTTTTTTAGTTGTCACTAGAAATTAGAGGTGTCAATGTTATTTTAATAGATTCTAAGGAAGATGAATGTGTTAAAAAAAAAGTCTAAGATACAATGAATGACTAGCTTTCTAACATTTTTAAAATATCTCAAACCAGTAAAAGGAGAAGCTTAATTATAGGAATAGAAAACAGTATAATTTTTCATGTTTCCTATTGAGTTCTCAGAGCATAACATATAAATGATCTCAATATTGTTCTCACCTATTTGAGTTCAGCTGAGATTGAATTTGATGAGCGTTGGCACTTTTGTCTTCTCTACCATAATTTTGGAATACTAATGTCACAACTAATGTCGCAAAAATAACACAAAATTGCACGAAAGAATCATGAGGCGGATGGTGAAGAAAATGTTGCTTACACCTCCAGAGGATGTGATGAATTGATATGTTCATTATAGATAAAGGAAGGGCATTAGGGATTAGACTTTGGAGACTCTTTTCATGCCACTTCGCATAAAGAAGTCTTTGAGAACTATGTTCTCGAAAACATTGGTAAAGTTTACCTCGATGATGAGCAATCGTGTGAGATTTCAGGTAAAGGTTTAGTGACGATTAATTTGACCGAGACTGTATGGGAATTGAAAAATGTAAGACATGTTCCCGACTTAGGAAAGAACTTAACCTCAGTACGCCTGTTGGCCAGTGAAGGCTACACAACTGTATTCCATGGTGATAATTTGAATATTCCAAAGGATGCAATGACAGTTGCTTGCAGTGAAAAGAGTAGTACCTTTTACAAGACATGAGCATGCCATTTGATTGTAGTTGCGGAAAATGAAAGGTGTAATCTATGCACCATAGATTAGGACATATGAGTGAGAAAGGGATGACGGTCATACACTCAAAATGAGAACTACTAGGTCTTTGGTCAATAGAAGTTGACGTGTGCGAAGACGCTATACTTGGAAAAGAGAAGCGATTCATATTTAGACAAGTTTGATAAGCCCAAAAAAGGAAAGACTCGAGCTTGTTTGCTTTGATGTTTGGGTTCCAACTACCGTCTCATCTATTGGTGGGAAGAAATACCTCATAACTTTCATTGATGATCACTCTAGAAAGGTATTAGTATACTTTTTGAAATATATGTTTGAAGTATTTAAGGCTTTCAAGATGTGGAAAGCCATGGTAGAAAATGAGACAAGATTGAAGATCAAAAAGCTCATAAGTGACTTTGGTGGTAAATATAAAGACACCAGATTTAAGAATTTATGATATGAGCACATAATCATAATGGAGAGGACCGTGCCAAGTATGCCTCAATACAATGGTGTTGGTGAGCATATGAACCAAACTTTAAGTGAAAGATACATAAGTTTGCATGTCCAGTCAGGTTTACTGAATCAATTATTGGTAGAGGAGGTCAACACATCAGGTTGCTTAATTAATCATGGTCCATTGATATCATTGGATCATAGAATATTAGAAGAGCTAAGGAGAAGGAAAAAGGTAAAAATGCTCATATCTTAGAGTTTTCAATTGTGCTATATATGTGCACATAAGTGATTAAGGTAGGAGCAAGCTTGATCCAAGATATAAGAAGTGAACTTTCATTGATTACAGTGAGGATGAGTTTCGATATCGCCAAAGGGATGATGATAACAAAAAGATGATACGTAGTAGAGATGTGATCTTTAATGAAAAATATTTGTATATGGACAAGCATAATACATGTACTAGGAACTCTGAACCAAGTGGGCCAGTTTATGCAGAAGTGGAGAATGTCCCAAAAAATTCTATAGTTGAGAATCTTCTATTAGAGGAATTAACTAAACAAGGCAGTGAGAAATAGTTTGATGCGTCGGAGACTCATACTCCAACTCATGTATTAAGAAGGCATTCTCAAACTCATGTGCCTAACAGGAGAAAAATGGACTACATGTTGTTGACTGATGAATGGGAGCCTGAAGATTTTGTAGAAACATGTAAGACCGCATATTCCAGCAAGTGAGAGATTGTTACAAAAGACGAGATCAAATCTTTGATTCCAACCAAACATAAGAACTGAATGAGTTACCTATGGGAAAGAAGGCACTTTACAACGCTTGACTAGTTATCAAAGGATTTCAACAAAAAGAAGGAATTGACTACATTGATATCTTTTCTCCAGTTGTGAAACTCAATACTATTAGGTTTTTATTAAGTATAGTTTCAAACAAAAGAGCTTTACCTTAAGATGTTTGACGTGGAGACTGCATTTCTTTGCAGATATTTACATAAGGAGATCTACATGCATCAACCTGAAGATTTCACAGAGAAAGGCAAACAAAATATGGTATGTATATTAAAAAAAGTGTGTATGGTTTGAAACAAGCTCCAATAGAGTAGTATAATAAAGTTTGAAATCTTCATACACAAGGAAGGGTTCTATAAGTGCAATGTTGATCAATGTTGTTTCTTCAAGAGATATTAGTCCAGTTATATCATTTTTCTACTTAATGTCAATGATATGTTAGTTAGAGGTCCAGATATGAGGGAAATCAGAAACTTGAAGATGCAATTTTAAAAAGAGTTTGACATGAATGATTTGGGCCCAACAAAGAAGATTATTGGAATGCAAATCACAAGAGATAAGAAAAGAGGAATTTTTAAGTTATCTTAGGCAGAGTACATCAACTGTGATTTGCAAAGATTCAACATGGGAAAGGCCAGACCAGTTAGCACACAGTTGCCCAATCATTTTCACACATCCAATGACCAATCCCTTCAAATGGAGAGAGAGAGAGAGAGAGAGAGAGAGAGAGAGAGAGAGATTAATGTCTAAGATTCCTTATGCTTCATCCAAAGAAAGTTTGATGTACGTAATGGACTATACTAGGCCAGACATTGGCCATGTAGTGGGAATTGTAAGTCGATTTATAGCAAATCCAGGAAAATCTCATTGGAAATCAGTCAAGTGAATTTTGAGGTATCTAATAGAAATTATAGAAAAGTGTCCCTACTTATTAAAATAAGACTTAAAAGTACAAGGTTATGTAGATACAGACTCCAGAGGTAAGGTTGACCACCAAAGAAGTACCACTAGTTACATTTTTACTACTGGTACTACAACCGTGACTTGGATGTCGCAGATACAAAAAATTGTTGCTTTATCCACTACAGAAGTTGTGTATATAGTAGTAAAAAAATCAAGTAAGAAGTTGATATGGCTTCAAAGATTGTTAATAGAGTTGGGAATTATCCAAGAGAATAGTATTTTGCACAGTGACACTGAGAGTATTTTACATATGGGTAATAATTCAAAATTTCAATCTATGACAAAACACATTAATATATGTCACCCTTTATCACATCCTTTCTTGAAGAAAAGATGCTAACAATGAGGAAGATTACAGGAAGCAAGAACCCATCAGATATGTTAATAAATGTGGTGACCATTGACAAATTAAAATTGTGCTCAACTTTAGTGTGTATGATGGAAACAAAGATTAAAGAATGTTGATTCATTGATTGAGGTGCGAAGACAAAATTAATTTTCAATTGAGAGATCATTGAAAAAGTCTAGATACAATGAATGCCCAACTTTATGACTTTCTTAAAAATACCACAAAACCGTAAATGGAGAAGCATAATTATATGAATAGAAAGCAACATAACCTAGCCTCTCATAGTTCCTATAAATTAGGTTAAATGTAAAACAACATAATAATAGAATTCAGAGCCACTAATAAGTAAAGAAAAAGAGAGAAAAAATAATTTATCTTCTAGGCTTTTGAATTGTGAGTTGTAAGTGTTTTGAGTGTATTATAAACATCAACCATGCTATTCCTACACCATTTTTTACACCAAATACATATACCGTATACACTACTTGTTGGTGATTTTAGTATCATCAATGTATTTTAGTAGTAATGTGATTTATTGTAGGCCGATGCAATTATGCGTTAATCTCCTATATAAGGAGTCATTTGGCCTCAGTTTTACACACAAAAAATATAACTAATACCACACTTTCTCTCTACATTCCTGATCTGTTCTCTATTGGTAGAAGCAGATTGTTCTTCAAGAATTATCCCCACAAAGATTTCGTGAACCCAGGCAAATAATAGGGTTGACCTACTTTGTTCGGAAAGTGTACGAACACGATTCCTCGAAGTTATCCAGGAGTATCATACTCAAATATCTAACACTATTCACCGTATTTATATGGTGAACAGTGTTTTTTTAATAAAAAAGTATTTTTTATGAACAATGTGTGAATAGTGCGTAAATAGTACATGTGAATAAAAAGTTTAAAATTGTGATACATATTTGTTTAATGAAATGTTAAAAGTTGGTTAATGAATTGATGAAGTTGATTAATAAACGCCCAGATATTAAAAATAATTTTTAGTAGTAAACTAAAATTGGTTAATGAAGAGTAAAAAGTTGGTTAATAAACGTTCAATATTAAAAATAATTTTTAGCAATAAACAAAGTTGGTTAATAAAAAATAAAACGTTGGTTAATGAAGTTATAAAGTTAGTTAATCACACAATTTTATGTTTATATCATTTAATTTTAAATAAAAAAAATATTTTTATTTTTTAAAAAATATATATATTATTATAATATTTTAGTGTTTACCGTATGAATAAACAGCAAAATACGGTATATCAAAATACGGTATAGGTATATGGTTTGGTGTAGCAATAACATTTTCTTATAAACATTGTATATTTTTTCTTTCTATATAGATCTGCAGTGGTTCAAAGACGTAATATCGATTGAATTTCATAATCAATTGGTGTGTCACTTATTCCATATTTATTTTCATGAACCTTCAAAGTTTCTTGGTAAATTTGTATTCAATGGGTTAATTATGCGGATTTGCTTGCTAATTTAGGTCTATCAATTAATACTTACAATAATTTCACTATGATTCCTATTTTTTTTAGAACTAATTTTGTCAAGAATATATTTGATTTGCCTTTTTTTAGATTTGTTAATTCTTAAGAAAATTTTGGTTTTGTCTCCCTCTCTTTTGTATTCAAATTTTTTTTTTTGGAATCTAATCTTATTAAAAAAAAATGGCATTATATAAAAGTTTAGCATATAATTCTTTGATGTAATACTTTTAAGAATTTAACTCTAAATTCCTTACTACTCGCTTCAATGACCGTAACCATCTTGTCCAAAACAAATTTGGAATGGAAGAGTTTGTAATGTTTTAAGATAATACATTACTACAATACTAAAATAAATTATTAGTAGCAATGAATGATATGAAGAATAAATAAAAAGGGAAAAGTGAAAATTTTGAAGAAAAAAAAATATAATACAAAATAAATATTAATTTTATTGCACAAAAAATTCAATTAAGTAAAATAAATTACAATTCCGTAATGATTTAACGGCCTCAACAACCACATCCAAAATTTGATAGGATTTTCAGCAATTGATTCTTTGCCAGCCATAATAAAACAGTAAGATCGAGTATCGAGCACAAATATCACATTATGCTATTAATTTGAAATTAAATTACTTAACTAAACATAAGGTTTCTAATTGATTGATTTATATAAAATTAAAGACATAAATAATAAAAAAGAAAGTTTTAGGTGAAATAAGTTAGGGATGAATTTCACTTGACTTCTAGCTTAAACTACTAATTTGATATTTGTTATTGAGTTCATTCATTGAATTATAATCAATTTTTTCTAATATTCCAATCCTAATTTCTCACAGAACCTTTAACCTAGACAAAATCCCCAATTCCTTAAAAGATTTAAAATCAAAGTAAAGCATTAACAATAGAGATTTTATATTGAAGATAAAAGTAATATGTAACATGCATAAAGTTAAGTCTATTCAATGTATAGATAGGATATAAATAGTCTATCAAGTGTAACTCTGTAAACCAAACATTGCTAATAGAATCTTATCCGTTTCTATTTCTCTCTTCTTCTCTCTCTTGTAACAGAATTTTGTTACATAGATGAAACTTCATGTTCATCTTCATCTTCTTTAATATGGTATCATTTGCTGGAAACGATTCCTTACGCTTTCGTTCTCTGTGGCTCACCCTTCTTCGTGCGTTCTTCTTCCTCTTGTATGGTGTTGTGTAGTTTCTGCAATAGCTGAGTTCGCATCAAGCTTCTTCAAGGTTCAACAATGGATTCCGATGAAAATCAAGAATTAGGGATCAAAGATTCTCTTCAATCTCAAGAATTTGCCATGGGCTTTGCTTCCGTGAAATCCAATAATCGTTTTGGACCAAAACTCTCTATCAAACTCCCAGAAAACAACTACCTCTTTTGGAATCAACAAGTGGAAGGAGTTATCTTGACACAGAAGATGCACATAGTTGTTGTCAATCCTCAGACTTCACAGAAATACAATTCGACCCAGGATCGCATCACATGTACAATTTCTGATGAGTATGAAGCTTGGTTAGTTTAGGATCAAGCCATTTTTATCTAGCTACTTTCCACCATATCTGAATCTATCTTGCCTTGTGTGCTTGCGTGCAAACATGCTTATGAAGTTTGGGATAAGATACATCAATACTTCACAGCACAGATGAAGGCTAGGGTTAGACAATTGAGGGTGGAATTTAAATCAACCAAGAAAGGGAACAATACCATTACGGAATTTGTGCTAAGAATCAAGGCTATAACCAATTCTTTATTAGTTGTTGGTGATACAATCACTGAGCAAGATCAAATTTATGCTATTTTGGATGGCCTCCCTGAGGAGTATAACTCCTTTGTGATGCAAATGTATGGTAATCCTGTGTCACCATCTTCGTGTGATGTTGAAGCTCTTTTATATGTTCAAGAGACTCACCTGGAGAAGTTTCATCAGGAACTATCAGCCTCCAACATTGCTGCTAATCTAGCTCACGCAAGTCGTGACAACAATAGTTCTAGAGGTAGTTACTCAGGTAATAATGGTAGAGGTAACACGTATACTTAAGGGTGAGGCAGGGGCAGGACTAAGCCTCCCATTGGTAATAGACATACCTGTCAACTGTTTGGCAAATATGGTCATGCTGTTTCCACATGTTGGTATCGGTTTGATGAGAATTTCATGCCTCCTAATGCTAACACTACTCAAGATAAACCCTGTAGCAGTATAGATGTAAGCCAGGAAAAATAACAGACAATACACAAAATTATCAAGCTGTGGCTATGATGGCTTCCACTGGACAAACAGTTGATACTACTCAGGAGTACTTTCTTCCTACAAAACTAGAATCTCAAGCATGGTTTGTGGATTCAGGTGCTTCCCACCATGTAACTCCCTATGCCTTTCACTTACATAATTCTAAGTTATATACAGGATCTAAAAAAGTTTATGTAGGGAGTGGACATACACTCACCATAAAATCTATAGGATCCACTCAATTTGGCTCTCCACTCGTGCCAAATTGTAAATTGACACTCACTAATATTCTACATGTGCCTGCTATTTCACATGATAACAATGTTAGTTTTGAATTTCTGTCTGACAAATATTACATTAAATCTCAGGCTTCTAAACAAGTTTTTGTTGAAGGAGTCCTAGATGCTAGTGGCCTCTACTGCTTTCCACTTCTACCTTTGGAGTCTTCCAGGTCACATAATTTGAACACCAATTTGAATAATCTCAAGACCATTCAAAGTTACACTGCTTTTCAATCTAGTTCTAATTTTTAGTCTGATGTTCATAGGAAAAATAAATGTAATACTAGTATGTTATGGCATCATAGATTAGGCCATGCTACTTTTTCTTCTATTACTCATGTACTCAAATTGTGTAATATTCCTAGTTCAAATAAACAAACTTCTTTTTGTACATCTTGCAATCTTGGTAAAGCTCATATATTACATGCTCCCTTAACTCATAATGTGTATAATAGAGCCTTTCATGTTATCTATATTGATCTATGGGGTCCTTCTCCATCACCTTTAAGTTCTGGTTTTAGATACTATATTGCCTTTGTAGATGCTCACGCTAGATATACATGGCTTTACTTCCTTAAATAAAAATCTGAGGCCCTGGGAGCTTTCAAACTATTCTACAAATTTGTTCAAACACAATTCAATCTAACTATTAAATCTATACAATCTGATTTTGGTAGGGAATTTAGGGCTTTCACTAAATTTCTAGCTGAACTAGGTATCAATCATAGGCTGACTTGTCCTCATACCTCACATCAAAATGGTTCAGTTGAAAGAAAACATAAAATCATTGTTGTGATATGCCTTACTGTACTAGCTCACGCTCCATTCCCTCTAACTTATTGGGATCATAGCTTTTCTACTTCTGTATACTTAATGAACAAGTTGCCCATTTCTCCATGATTACAAGGCCATTAGAGTTTTTGGCTATGCTTTTTATGCTCTCTAGTGTATATAAGAAAATCATAAGTAAAACTATTAAGAATTAGTTCAAATTTCAAATATTTGTAAACATGTTCAAATAATCGCACAATAATAAAATTGAGTTTTTAGGATTAAACTTCACAATAATGAAAAAGAGTTTCTTTTTGTACTCTTAGAATTAAGTTGGGAGACTGAATTCAATTTTCGATTTTTGTACTGTTCTATTTTATTGTTGAAAATAATATACCATACTATCTTAGTTTTAAAAAAACACCTATGTGCCCTAAGTTTAGTACATGCTTGTCTACTGGGATGACGAGCAGGTGAATGTATGACATGCATGAAGGTGTTCGTCCACTGGGTTGGCGAGCAACTGATTTTTTTATTATTCTTTTTTTTTTGTTTTTTAGATTTTTATATTGTTTAATTAATTATAATAATAATTTTAATTAGTAAAAACATATTTTATGAATTAAATAATATTATAAAAAATCTATTTTTTTTTATAATTTTTTAAAAATGATTGATGCTCGCTCAATGAGTTATCGAGTGTTTAGAGATTCTCGGCCAATGAATATGAGATGATTTCCCAACTTGCTTGCACCTTAGACCTCTAGTTCCTCTCAAATGCAATAATATGAGATGATGAATGCATTAAAAAATCCCTTCTTCCTCCAAGAACAAATCTCAGTCTCCCTATTCACCTCTCATTTCTTCTCCAATTTTGAATGTGTGCTCTTTAGAGAGAGAAAGAAATTCAAAAAATGAGGGAATTAAGCTCATTATTTCCTTATATCGTGGCGACGAGAAAGGACACATTTTCTCTTTCCATTAAACTAGATTACTAATGATTGCCACTAGGTTAAGTTAATCTGTAACCACTATCATCCTTAATTCCCATAATCACACTTAGGAATATTTAGGGATATTATAGCTGTTCATCAAAATGGAATCGTCTACAGGTCTTGAGTGCACTATGATCATAATAGTCATTATGGTCAGGCCGTAGCACGCTCTGTCTTCTTCAATGGGGCGCCAATTTTGGAAGGTGAGAGTTTTTGGGTTACTATGGCACGTAGCACCTACTACGTTCTATATATAGTAGGCTCTAGTTTCTCGTATGAAGCTTCATTTTGAAATATGGAGGAGCTTGGGCTACTACGGCCGTAGTGCCTACTATGGTATGACCGTAGTGACCTCTTAACTTTGATTTAACACCCTTGTTTGTGCAATTCTTCTCATTCTTACCCGATTTCATTCTAATTCACAGTATCTAGGTCTTGTTCATCTAGAAGACCTAAACAAAATGAAGAAAAATCATAAATGCATAAGTAAAACTGACAAAACAAAGATAAAATACTAAGATTTAAAGATAACAACACACACGAAAAGTGATAAAAAAAAATACTACTAATCAGTCAGAAAACTAGTAAACTATTCATTAAAAATTAAACTAAAAATGATTTATATACATTTTAGGTTTTTGTAAAACAATTATAAGAGTGAATTCAAATGAGAATAACAAAAAAAACAAAAATCTAATTAGAGGATAAATTGCGAATTTTTTTTTAAAGTAGCAATGTTATAATTTTTATTTACCAAACAAATTATTGTTTCAAAAATATTACCAAAATGGCAAGGTTTGGATTTGGTTCAACGTGCATTCGCCAGATGAATTGGCGAAACAGGCAAAGTTGGCTTTGAACCAATTCGCCAAATGGAGTGGCGAATGGGCTTTGGAGAATTTTCTTTGTGGGCTTTCGCCCATTCAATTGGCGAATCAGCTTTGTTTTTTAGGGTTTGTTTCGTTTTTCAATTTGCTTTTAATTATCATATAATATATTTTCGTTTTCATATTTAAAGTTTTAAAATTTAATTGTTTTTTGATTTTAATTATTATTATTATTATTAACCATAAAATATATTAATTTATAATATAATTAATATTAATATAATTAAAATATATTCGTAAGCATAAAGTGATAATAAAATGAAATTATATTAATTTATAATGTAATTAAAAATACACGAACAAAAATATAAATATAATGAAAATTACAAAAAAAAATCCTAATGATCGGCTCTATCCAAGTGACCACCGGTGCCACATTGGGGGGGACGTGTGTTGCGACGAGGTCTTCGACGAGGTTGTTGTGGTGTGTCAGGATGTTGTGTGTTGAGTTATGGTGGAGGGTTCTGTTGGGACGGCCCCGGCGTATCAGCTAGATCTTGCATCATTTGACCCCAATAGCTGGGAGGTCCCATGTCACATGGACTTCCGTAGTCAAGGCCAATGCCCATGTTTTGGTACGATTGGCGGGGAGGGTGGGTGGAGTATGGACGGTATGGTTGTCCGAAAGTGTACATGGAGTTGGGTTGGTCTAGGTGTGTTGGTTGTTGTGGGGTGTGGTAGTCAAATAGTGGGTGGTTGGAGGTGTAGTTGGAGGGGGTAGGGTCAAATGAGTTGTCCGGGATATAGGTGGCAGGGGTAGGATCAAAAGACATATCAGGGTTGTACTGGTAAGATGGTTGAGGCTGAGATTGGATTGGTGGCATGTAAGGTGGTTGTTGTTGATAGGGGGTATATGTTGGCATGGATTGGTCTTCGTATGGTGGTTGTTGTTGATGGGGGGTGTCTGTTGGTATTTGTGGGTTTGATGAAGAACCGCGTTCCCTTGGATCGGCCAAATAGGTTGGCTGGGACAGGAAAGGCTGGGTTGTCGTGACAGACCTAAACCAAGTCATATATTGAAGACTTGGCCTAGCCCCGTGCACAATACTGTCGGTTAAGACGTATTGCCTTCTTCTTTTCCAAAGTACACGCAGCTCCTTTGCAAACTCCTTCCAATCACCAACCATCCACTATGCGTCTACCCGTTTTTGATGCCACTTCCCCAAGTCTACGGGAGCATCTGGAATATCTTGATGCATCCCAAATTGGAGTTTCACCCGATCACTTTGGTGCATCTCCACCGTAGTGAACCTAATTATAGGTGTCTTTGTTGTCCACACAGCGGCATCGTCGGGGTTGGGCTGGTGGTCGAGACCCTCGTACGGCATCCAGACAAACTACAATATAGTTGTAAAATTAAGTTAGACAGGATGTGTGAAGTTTATGCATATACATTAAAAAAAATTAGGGTAAATAGCTTACATCGTTTGGCCCAAGGTGGTCGATTAGGTTGCAGTATTGAATTATAGAGTGCCTTGGACATTTCTCATAATTCATCTCGGGTACAGACCACCTAAAAAAATAAACACAAGTTAGAAATTATTAACTGAAATAGAATACGTAGCTGCTAAATAATGTTGAAAAGATACTTACTTTTTTGCGTAGGGGAACGTAAAAGAATTTCTGTTTATTGGAGCAAGCATTGGCATCCTCGACCAACCCCAAGCTTGCAAAAGATAGGCACAACCAAAAAAAGTACAAGAATTTTTTTCGGACGTCTTACAAAGTGCGCTATATAGATGGGCGAGGACTGCTGATCCCCAGCTATATTCACACACTTTGTTGATATTACGCAATAATGGTAAATACATAGTATGAATTGTATTTCCAGTGCCGTCTGGAAATAAAAAGTGCCCAAATAAAATCATAATATAGCACCGAGTTTTGAGTATTTTCTCATACTCGGTGCTATCATCCGTTAAAACAATACCGTTGTATTGTTCTCTCAGGTATTTTAAGTTAATACCCTGACCCCTCGGGCGGCCCTTGCTTGCCGCCTGAGGTCCGTCCTCACAAAGAGGGGCACCCAATAAATCTTCACAAAGTCGGTCAGGGACACCAACTTTTCCGTTGACGGCCTTACCATCAATGTGTAGGCCGAGCAACATATAAACGTCCTGGAGAGTCACAGTACACTCACCACAAGGAAGGTGAAATGTATGTGTCTCCGGTCTCCAGCGTTCTAACAAAGCTAGAATAAATTTTGTGTCAAGGGAATAAGATTTGATTTCGATCAAATGCCCAAACCCACAATGTATAAGATAGTTTGTAATGAGGGGGTCGTGTGGTATGTAATCATGCACACGACACCGAAACCTTGATACATCCTGCAAAATAATGAAGTAAAATTACTATAGTTTTTTTAGACAAAATTACTATAGTTTTTTGGGACAAAATGGTCAAACATAGACATGAATAAAAGGACTTACAAACTCGGCGATGTTTTCAGCCGTCCCTCTGTGAGAATCACCCATGGTTAGTACAGACATTGTCGAGAGTTGGGAGTTTGAAAGTTTAAGAGTTTCATACTTTGAGAGTTTGAGAGTAGGAGAGTAAGAGAGTAGGAGAGTAAGAGAGTAGGAGACTTTAAGTGTGAGTAGAATTTGATGGGTAAATACCCCATATTTATATTCGAAGAGTGGATATGGTTTAAGTGCATGCTTGACACTTGTGAAGAGATATGTGTTGTGTGAGTGCATGTTGAGTACTTGTGATGAGATATGTGTTGTGTGGATGCATGCCGAGCACTTGGCGTGACATATGTGTTGTGTGAGAGCATGCTGAGCACTTGGCGTGACATATGTGTTGTGTAAGTGCATGCTGAGAACTTGGTGTGACATATGTGTGGTGTGAGTGCATGGTTGACACTTGGCTTCAGCTATGCGTAAATGCAGTGTCTTTTTTGTAAAAGGATGCAGATCACATGCGAAAAAATGAGATTCCTTTAGTGTAGCGTCTAATCAAACAGGCTACATGGCATTTATTGTAATGCAGTGTCCCGTCTAATGTATGAAAGCAAATGCTCGTAGGCCTGCATGGTCAATGTAGGGATGCAGATCACATGTGAAAAAAGGAGATTCCTTCAGTGTAGCGTCTAATCATACAGTGGTTCATTCATTGCATAGTGTGATTTTTTATTCATCATATTATATAATATTTTTATTCATCGTATTGTGATTTATTTCATCATATTATATAATATATTTAATATATTTAAGTCAAAGTGTGATTTATTTCATATTATACTATTTTCCATATTATACTTTGTTCATATTATGGAGCATGCGTGATAAATGAACATCACAAGTAATTGCAGAACTTTGCATTGTCACTTCATATCAAGTCTGTTGTTCACGTTATTGATTATGGAGCATGCGTGATAAATGAAAGGCAGACAGAGATTCCTGACTTGAACATCACATGTAAATGTAGAACTTTGCATTGTCACTTCATATCAACTCTGTTGTTCACGTTATTGATTATGGAGCATGCGTGATAAATGAAAGGCAGAACTTTACTGATACACGCAAAAACACTAAGCCCATTTTATAAAGCCTTTATCAAACACTCAAACATTTAGAAACACTAAGGCCATTTTATAAAGCCTTTATCAAACACACTCAAAGACTCAAACACACTCAAAGACTCAAACACACTAAAACACTAAAACATTGAAACACTCCATTATTCAAACACCATAATTTCCACAATGTCTCAAACACCACAACACATGATTGCCGCTTATATGAATGGTGAAGCTTTCGAATGTGAGGTCTCGGGATACACTTTCAGAAACACGGAGGTTACAAGATTTTTAATTGACAGAAGATCTAATTTTTTACACCTGAAGTTAAGAATAGAAAAAAAAAACTGCAGTGCGATCCAGTTGGCCAAATAATATACAAAAACCCAGTATTCTTTGGCGGACTTGATTCGTGCAAATTTTTTCCTTTAAAGGTGCGAGATGATGAAGACGTGCGTAACATGTTCCGCACTCACGAGTATTCAGGGTTCTCAGAAATCATGGTATACTTTACGTTACAACAACAACTGTCTCAGCAACTTGATTCGTCACAAGTTTTTTGCGATTCTGAAGATGAACACCCCGAAGTCAATGTCGTTGACGAAGAAGAAGAAGCAACTGAAGTCATTGTTGACGAGATGGTGAACAATCCGGAGGATGAAGTTCAACCTGACCATGTCTATTGTCCACCAAAACACATGACTGATATCACCTTAGTTGATGATGAACCCCCAACGGATGTTTTCTACAACCCCAACTACACAACACAGGGCCAACTTAAAGAGGGTGACGAGTTTCGTACGAAACAAGATTGTGTCCAGGCTATCAAACAGTTTCACATGGAATTGTCAGCCGATTACAGAGTTGATCACTCAAATCCAACGCGGTATATGATCTATTGCCGTAACGAGGAGGTGCCCGTTCAAATTAACAACATCTTTCAGGAAGAGAAGCGATTCCTGGAAGATAGGGTCAATGGGTCCGTCCCACAGCTGTATAATCTCGAATCCGATGCAAGACCATCGCAAACTCAACTCTAAGTTGATTTAGTGATGAGATTCTATCAGTCGTCAGCGACAACCCATCTTTGAAGGTGAGTACCATAATTGCACATATGGTACAAAGGTACAACTACACTCCTTCGTACCGAAAAGCCTGGATAGCCAGGAATAAAGCTTGTTGAAATGGTGTTTGGAAATTGGGAGGAGTCATACAAGGAACTTCCTAAATTCCTAGTAGCCCTTAAACACTACTCTCCAGGAACTGTTGCGATATTAGAGACGATGCCTACTTGTACACCAGACGGGGAGTTATGTTGCTGGAAATGGAATTTTCCACAGAGTCTTTTGGGCGTTCGAACCATGCATCAAAGGGTTTGCATTTTGTAAACCTATAATTCAAATTGACGGAACCTGGCTTTACGGGAAAATATAAGGGCACACTTCTGATGGCTGTGGCACAAGACGGGAACAACAACATTTTCCCGATAGCCTTCGCCATAGTTGAAGGGGGAGACTGCTGGGGGGTTGGAGTTTTTTTCTTAAAAAATCTACGCTCTTACGTGTCTCCTCAACCTAACTTATGTTTGATCTCCGATCGACACCCATCCATCGAGAGTGCTTCCAACAACCATGACAACGGTTGGCAGGATCCTCCATCGACCCACGTCTATTGCATAAGACATATTGCCCAAAATTTCATGAGGGAGGATCAAAGACAGGACGCTGCGGAAGAAGGTTGTGAACGCGGGGTATGCACTAACTGAACCAACATTCAGATACTACCGTGACGAGATCAGACTGAACAACGCGGATGCATTAAGATGGATTCATGGCATTGATAGGGAGAAATGGACGCGGGCATACGACAATGGGGTGCGATGGGGCCACATGACAACCAACCTCGTCGAGTCAATGAATTCTGTTTTCAAGGGAATTTGAAACCTCCCAATAACTGCTTTGGTAAAGGCAACCTATTTTAGGATGGGATCACTTTTTGATAGCAGACGTGCGAAGTGGAGTTCGGTATTACAATCGGGTCAGCTGTACAACGATACTGCAATGAAAATTCATGAAAGACGAAGCTAGCAAAGCCAACACCCACGTGGTCACAATATTTGACCGTACAGCTGGTTGGTTCAGTGTTGCCGAGGCCTATAGATCACAATGAAGGAAGGCCCAGGGGATGTTATCATGTTGAATTAGATAAGAGCTGGTGTGTGATTGTGGAAAGTTTCAAGCATTTTGTATGCCTTTCTCTCATGTCATAGCAGCTTGTTCGAAGGCGCGCCAGGACCCAACCAACCTTCTTTCTGCAGTTCACTGTCGCTTGCGCGGAAAAATAAGGTGTCGGCACAACAGAAGAGTCGCCACCTTTCGTTATTTATCCCTCAGAGCGGGAAGGAAACAATCGGAAAAACCTTACGAAAAAGGGGTAAGACAAGGTCGTCGCAACCGTTGTCTGGATTCGGGAGTCGGTTACGCAAGGGGAAGGTATTAGCACCCCTCACGTCCGTCGTACTCGATGGGATCCTCGCTTGTTGTGTTTACTTGGACGGGTTGGTTTTATTCTATCTACCTATCAAGGCTGGCTTAAAGAGAAAATGACTCGGCAAAGCCTCGCGCTTTATGCCTACGTATTCTCATCAGAGAATGAGAAATCAGAGTCAACGTAGTTCGGCCTACGACGGGTTATGGGGGAAGGTAGCTCGCCAATACATCAGTATTGTGCCTACGTACTCTCAACAGGTATGAGAGATCAGAGCTCATGTAGTTCGGGAAACTACGGTTTTATTTCTGTCTTTTACGAAAGAAGTGTTTTTTATTGTGTTTGCAATTTCAATCGCACTAGAGACTATGACCTGAGAGTGAATGCGTCGCATGTCACCCAAAGGGTACCATACTAAACATCCAGACTGTGGAAAAGAACTCTCCCTTAATCCTTTCTCAGATAGCTTAAGGCTCGTAATGTACGAAAGAAATCATTCATGATTACTGTATCTTAAACTGTTTTGAGATGAGAAGAGAACAGGCCCAACTAGGAGGGAGACTATCAAGTCCTACTGTTGTCATGCCATGGATTCATCCTATGGTTGAGGTTTGAACATGGAGCTCCTAGAAGTTGTCATGCATAGGTTTCAACCTAAAGTTCTATCATCAATTCCTTATCAAAGGAAATGAGAGTCCTAAGGGATCATGTCAATGATACACCAAAACAGACAAAGCATCAGCTTAACAGTAAAATGCATGCAATGCAAGTGAGGGAGGAAATGTGTGTGGGGCTTCAGCCTCCACAAGCTCATCTCAACCTCAAGCCAGAATGGATAACAGTAATCATACTGAAATATAAACAACATGCTATCAAGCAATAAACGTAAACTGCAATCATACAGATAAAATGAAATGAAATACCATCAGGCAAACAAACCACATGGGCAAAGGGAGCAGGGCTCTACCGAATACCCGCAAGCAAAGCCACACAGTAACAATACAAGCAGAGGGAACAACTCAACCTCTAATGCAATCATGCTCCTAGATTCTATCTATTCTAGATATGAACTTATTCTAATGCATCAAGCAAGTCAAGCAAAAACACATCAATACAGAAAAGAAAAAGAAGCAACTCCCCTCTCAGCTTCAAGCTTCAGCTCTTCCAACAGCAATTCAGTCTTCAGACTTCAATCACCCCTGACAAATATCAATTTGCTTTTCCAGGTTTCAACCCTTCAACATAAGTTTCAACTTATCTTCTCCTTTAAGCTTCAGCTTCTTGATCAGCTCCACCTTCAGGCTTCACTATCAATCATAAGTATCAACTTGGCTCCTTCAGGATCCCCAAGTATCAAAGTAAGTATCAACTTCCTTTGCTCTTCAAGCTTCAGCTCTTCAGAATCAATCTCAATCACTTAGAAGTGTCAACTTCATCCTTCAGTCTTTACTTCATCTTCAGGGGTCTTCAAGTATCAACTTGTTCTTGCTACTCTTCAAGCTTCAGCTGGAATGGCAATGCTCAAGGATTCATCCTCTTCTACACTCTTCATTGAAGTCTTCATCTTCAAACTCAAGCTCAACATCTCTCAAGATAATCAAACTAGAGGAAATCACTTAACTGGATAAGCTGGGGATATTGAACTGCTTATTGACCACCAAAGGTGACCTATAAGGGTTCAACATCAAAGGAGTGGTTCCCTCAAAAGTTCTACTTCCTAGGTACTATCACTTATCCCTCCAAAGGAGAGAGGTGTATACCATGGAAGGACTTTGAATCATAGGGAGGAATGGAGGTGAAAGATACCATCCATGTTTAAGAAAGAAGTTATCTAAGTCTAAACTCTTCCTAATCCCTAACCCTAAAACAATCAACAAAACAACTAAGATCAAGCTCTCAAGCTCCTCAATGCTCCTACTATGCTCCTCAATTATCCCACCATGCTCCTCAATGCTCCTTAGAACAAGACCAAGCTCTCCAAGCCCACCAAGCAAAGCAAATAAAAATACAAGCCCACAAGGGCAACACAAACAATCATCAACTACAAAAGTCATTTAAAAATAGTATATTACTATATTAAAACCTAATATAATTTCTAAGGGATCCTACATACCTACCCTTAATACCCCTATATGCCCCAATGTCTAACTTGACCTAGAAACCCAAAATTCTAATGTTATTGTGGACCTATGGTGAGGATTAACCTAATTCTACACAACCTAATGTCATCTAATCAAAACTAACCTAAAATTCATCACAAAATTATGGAATAAATCCAGGGGGAAGATAAAGCTTATATCTAACTATCCTAAAAAGAATGATCTAAAAATGTTAATGGAACTACCTAAACAAAATTCTACAAATTCATGGATCAACATAAAAGAAATAAAATGCAATAAAAGTAGAAAATACACAAAAAATATCAAAAATGTATGAAAGGAAAATATTTTTATTTGATCATTTTCTAGACATGAATATGAAATGGGAGCAAAAATTCCCATTAAAAAATATTTAATTTTCAATTTATTATGATTTTCCAAAGTTTTCAATAAAATGAAAAAAAATAAAATGAAATATGAAGAGATGGGGTGCAGCTAGCAAACAGATGCAGTTCAATACGCGCATGGGCCCAGAATGGGGGGTTCAGATAGTAACGCGCGCTGGGCCCAGTTCAATCAGAAAATCAATTAGAAAAAACATAAAGAAAGTGAAAAATAAACGGTGCAAATAGAAATGGTTTTCAGTTTAAAATCTAATGGGCCTCGTGAAGGGGGTGTGGACATCAAAAGATCACTTAAGCCCAAGCCAGGACTTAAGTGATACGCTGTGTTTTGCCTCTCAGAATTTCCCTCCAAGATGAAATTAAATCGTGGCCAATGGATCGTTTCTCAGTCAACCGGTCAGCTCCTCATCCAACGGCCCTGAACCCGTCTTCAACCTCCAGCTAGGGTTCTTGGAACCTCCATGGAAATGCAGGACACTAAGCTTCATCTTCCTCACACACGAACTCCATCAATACCTCACCAAATGCAGCAATTAAAAACCCTAGATTACTCCAAATTTCATCAGGAATCTAGCCATGGCATCAGAATTTATTGAAACCCTCTCAAACCTAGAACCCGATAGCAACTTCCAATAATTGATCAAGAACCAATCTTAACAATTCTCAAAATTAAAGGTCCTAATCTCATCCTCATGCTTCCCTGAACATTTCTTGCTATTAAACTAAGATTATCCCCCAATATTCAGTGAGTTCTTGGTCCATAAAGAAATGGTGTCAACAGCAAAACCACCACCAATTCTCTTCAAACTTTCCAGAAATGATCTCCTAGTTATCCTTAACCATTCTAACCTATTAATTCTATCTAATTCTACTTAAATTAGAGTGTAGAGAGAAAGTTACAAACCTGGTAAAATCGAATGAACAGATGAAGAAATCCCTCAATTCAGGCCTTCAATCTTTCCCAATTCCTTCACTGAGTAGTATTCTAGCTTCTGTATGCAAAAAGAAGGGTTGAAACTGCTTGATTCTTGGAAACCGATCTTGAGTTGCAAAGGTGAAAATCCAAAATCTCATGCACGATTCATCAATGGAATTGCCCTCAATTTGATCTGCACACCCTCACTATGATCTATGGAATGTGTTTGTGTAGAAAAAAGGAATGGAAATGAAGAAGAATGAAGAAATGAAACTTGACTTGCAATGGAAGCAACAAGATAGCACTCTCTCTTCTCTGCACCAACTCTCACCAACCTTTGCTTTGAGCAAGTTCTAATCATCTTATAGAACTTGTAGGGACTGTCTAGAACCTTCTGGAACACTCCAATGACAATTTGAACTTCTCATCTCATGATATTTGATTTCACTTCTCACCATATGCTATCTCATGCCATGGTCCTTGTAACCTTTGATTCTGACTTGAAATTCTCCCCATATGAGATTTATGATGTGTTACAATGCATAACCAACTTGCTTATTGAGTTTTCTTGAGTTTTGCTTTGGTACCTTAAGATGCAAGTAAGCCATTTCCAAGGCAGCCCTAAGATCTAAGCCTCAAATCAAAATTGTGGCTGAACCATTGTTCTTAGAATGTCCTTTGGAGTCAAAATGACCTATTATATGACATGGTTTGGATGTATAACTTGTGATTTCCAATTTTCAATTTCACCTTATTTAACTTATGCCTCCATTTTAGGCCATTTTTATCACTTTTTGATACAAGCCTTTTCAACATCTCATGACCTCCCTACTAGCCTTAAAACATCATTCTGAGCAAGTTTGATGTTGAAGATTTTTCCATTTGAAGCTTGGAAATAGGAGATATGACCTTATGCTTGAAATGACCTATAACCTCCAAATGACCAAAATACCCTTGACTTGTCAAAGCCATAAGTTAAGTTCTACAAATCCTATCAAGGACTTCTAGTACTCTCTAGAAATCTAAGAAGATGCTATACAACATTCATGTTGACCAAGAGTTCATAGGAATCATCTTACTAGGGCAAAAGTTGGATGCAAGTTGGGTGACTTTCAAGGACCCAGATTCACATACCTCAGATGACCTGTAATTTATCAAAGTCATAACTTGAGCTCTACAAATCCTATCAAGGACTTCTAGTACTCAAATTAAAGCTAAGAACAAGCTCTACAACATTCATGTTATGGGGAAGATGAGATGACAATCACATCTTGAGCTAAACTGCCTTGAAGATAGGGATCAAACTAGGGGATTTTGCACTGTCAAGCCTTAGAAACCCTAGCTTAAAGCTTCTCAAACTCCTCAATCATGATGAGTTGGTCTAGGAATCATCCTTATAGAATCTCAATACATCATTCCATGATTACATGACTCTTGGATTAGGTCTCAACCCTCTCCAAATCATCAGTTGACCTAGGGTTGACCCAGTCAAACCCTAATTCCACCACTCATGGCTGAATCCTCTGAATTCTTGTACAATGACCTCTCTAGGCTTCATGATGGCTTTCAAGACATCTCATAAGCTTTCTCAAAGCTTCAAGTCCATTCTCATAGTCTCAGAATCATCTGAGGAGCTCCCACAACTCTCAAGTTATGAGACACACAACCTTGGTTTCAACCAATTCCTCTGAGGATCTCTTGAGTTCTCTGACAAAGATATCAATCTTTGAATACTTGAATGACTTTCTTGGCTAGCTTCAAAGTCTCATATAACTCTTGATGGGTGATCATACCTCTTGATCTACTGCCCACATATCAATGAGATGCAGATGATGAATACAATGAACCACAAACTTGGTAAATAAATGTTGGTCAAATTTTGGGGTGCAACAGCTGCCCCTATTCAAACGGCTTGAACCTGACTGGGTGAGGAGCGAACGGCTCTCAGCCAATCAAGGTGCGAGACGGTTGAATACCGATAAACCCAGAAATTTGCCAACTGCACGAGCACACGGTACTCTGGCGGGAACGATCTTTGAACACTGAAATAATAGCTGCACGGCAACTAGCTGGGGACATACTGATCTGAGCCTTGTCGTCAGTTATCCACATAAAATTCCTCTGACATTGTCATCAGACACCGGACCTCGCTGTCAGGCATTCATGAAAATAAAGCGTCTGACATCGCTGTCGGACAACCAAAACACCCAACATCGCCGCTGGAAAACTAAATCACTTGGCATCGCCGCCAGAAACAAACATCCAACATCGCCGCTGGAGACCCAAATCACCTGACATCGCCGCCAGAAACAAACATCCAACATCGCCGCTGGAGAACTAAATCACCTGACATTGCCGCCAGAAACAAACATCCAACATCGCCGCTGGAGAACTAAATCACCTGACATCGCCGCCAGAAACAAACATCCAACATCGCCGCTAGAGAACTAAATCACCTGACATCGCCGCCAGAAACAAACATCCAACATCACCGCTGGAGAATCAAACCATCTGACATCGCCGCCAGAAACAAACATCTAACATCGCCGCTGGAGAATCAAACCATCTGACATCGCCGCCAACCAAACATAACTCTGAGAAACACCCGACATCGCCGTCAAGTACTCAAGATAATCTGACTTCGCCGTCAACTAAACATCGTCTGACCTCGCCGTCAGGGTGAAGAAAATCCATTGGGGAAATATGAACTTGAATAATAGACTCTGCTGGAGAGAATAAGATGAACACGTGTTAATGATCTTAAACACAGGTGAACGATACTCTGGTCGGTAGGAACATCTTCGACACTGAGCATAACAGTTGCACGACAACCCTACTAGGGAATTGGTCACACGGTAACCGGTAGCACATGGTCGCTCATGCCATCAGGCATCCAAAGAGCTTGTCGGGCATCAGCCGGACTCCAACCATCAGGTTGATCATGCCATCAGGCATTCAAAGAAATTGTCGGGTATCAACCGGACTTCAACCATCAGGTTGATCATGCCATCAGGCATTCAAAGAAATTGTCGGGCATCAGCCAGACTTCAACCATCAGGTTGATCATGCCATCAGGCATTCCACATTAATGAGAGAACTGCTTCATTAACACGGTCAGACTTCAATCATGGAGTCTTCGAGGGAGGTTTCAACTTCACCGTTAGAAACCTGCTGGGGATGACGCTTCACCGCTGGGGAATCTGGAGAGCTATCAAGTAACTCCGCTCCGGGGGTCCAGAAATCATTCTGGACGAATCAACTCTGCTGAGGACTTCAAGAATCATCTTGGACAAATAACTCCGTTGGGGACCTTCAAGAATCATCTTGAACCGATAACCATTCTGGAGATTTCAGGAATCATCCTGAGCGAACACTCTGTTGGGGATTTCAGGAATCATCCTGGGCAACCTTTACTGGGGACTCTAAGCATCTGCTCGAGCAACCGACTCTGGAGACTGCACTGGGTACTTAAGAATCATCTTAAGCAAACGGCCCTACTGAGGAATTCAATAATCATCCTGAACCGAAGACTTCGCCGGAGATCTCAAGAATCATCTTGAGCAAGCGACTTCGTTGGGGAGAATGTCAGGAATCATCCCGAGCAATCAATTCTGCGGCGAAACACCTGCAAAACAAGAACGGTAACAACCTAGATCATGTTTATTATGCATATGCTTCAGCAATGGCGCAAGGCTCCACACGGTGGACATGCTATGCGTTTATGATAAATGCTATGCAATCATGCAAAATGATGCGATCCCGTCAACAAAATAAATGCCGAAGGGGAATCCTCCTGTCAAGGAGAAAGAACTACTCAGATAGAGGAATCATCCTGCTGAGGAGAACATGGTTACGCCAATATCAATTGGACTCCGCAGGGGGCACAACTTCAGTTGACTGCTGCGGGGGAAACAACTTCAGTTGTTTGCTGCAGGGGAACAAAGCTCTACGAGAACTTGGACCTGCTGAGGGAAAGCGATGTCAATCGCGGGAGTAAACTGCGTGGCCGTCCTGGCTACTTCTCTGGAGATAATGACTCTGTGGGGAAACAACTTCAGTTGATCAACACTCCACTGGGGAAACCCAATCATGGCTTGAGCAACTTCCAAGGGTTCGACTCTCTTGGGTATCTGCAAACTCGGCTGAGGAAGGAGAAATTGTTCTGCTTCGCTGGGGAGAGTACGACTCTGTGGGGGAATTTCAATTCTTCTGGAGACCTCATTCTGGCACCATCAGTTGCTGCACACTTCAGCGAACGGATAGTTTCCTACGAAACCTGCACTTGTGACCCGGTGCTGGGGGATGAACATACGCTTCGGCGCCTGATTCAGCTGAGGAGATGGCGTTCCTTTAGGATGCATCTGATTGGGGAGAGAATCATCTCTGCCTGGGGAGACATATCAATACTCACGATCTTGCGTTTAGACTCTGCGGGGAGAGGTTACTGAACTCTGCTGGAGAAGGAGGAATCATCCTGCTTCGGGATGCGCACGGCGCACTGCCTGGAATATGCTACACCTGTAACAACACAAACAAACAGACAAGACACCCTTCTCAAAGGGACCTATCAAGGTTATTATCTCGTGACAATATTCAAGTAATTCATTGTTTCAACAATCCATGGCCTGAGCCAGTAATTTTATGTATGCGCATTTTATCAAAAACATCGGCGTTCTTTTTCGCAAACAAAACAGATAAATGCTAAACAGACAAACAGAATTGCTGAATAGTATGCTTTTATTGATAACGAACCCCTGAATGGGTAAAAATGTTTTACAACAGAGGCAAACTCCTGGAATGAGGAAGCCGCGCAAAAATAAAACATAAATATACATCAGTATATACAAATGTCGGCGACGAGGCGTAGACGAACACCATGAGTTGATCCCTCTATGACCCACTCGACTTCGATACTTCTCCGACGCTTCAACTTCGGAAGAGATTGATTCAGATAAACGACCCTCAGGTCCTCCAAACCACTAAACAAAGAAAGTCCACACGCGGAACGCAGTCATTTGCTTTTTCAAATCCCTAACCTTTGCGTGAACCGCCCTTTGCGGGTTTTCAGTTCACCGGGATACCCTTTTTTGCCGAAGCCGCCCAGTGTAGGTTTTCGACTTCGCGGGTGTACCTTTTTCAATTTATATCCCTAATTTTTGCCCGAACCTTTTTATTCTGTTTTTGGTTCGCCGGGATGCCCCTTTTTTGCCCAGACTCTCTTTTTTTTTGTCCAGCGGGTCGCTTTCAAGCAAAGTATTTTTTAACTGCGTCCGCGTTTACCGGGGATGCAAAATCTTCACCATCCATCGTGGATAACAACAAAGCTCCTCCCGAGAAGACCTTGATGACGACGTACGGACCTTCATAATTCGGAGTTCACTTGCCCCGGTGATCGGAGTGTGGAGGAAGAATCTTCTTCAGGACGAGATCACACGTCTGAAAGCTTCTAGGACGCACCTTCATATCGTAAGCTTTCTTCATTCGGCTTTGGTATAGACGACCAAATGCAATCGATGCTAACCTCTTATCGTCCATCAGGCTGAGTTGGTTCAGACGATTCGTAATCCATTCTACCTCGTCGAGTTTCACATCAACCAAAACTCGCAAATAAGGGATCTCCACTTCTAACGGTAGGACTGCTTCCATACCGTACACCAAGGAGAAAGGAGTTGCCCCGGTCGACGTACGTACCGTCATACGATAACCGTGCAATGCAAACGGCAGCATCTCGTGCCAATCTTTGTAGGTCACAACCATCTTCTGAACAATCTTCTTTATGTTCTTGTTGGCCGCTTCAACGGCGCCATTCATCTTCGGCCGGTAAGGAGATGAGTTGTGGTGTTCAATCTTGAAACTCTGGCATAGCTCCTTCATCATCTTGTTATTCAGGTTCGAACCATTATCAGTAATGATCCGCTCGGGAATTCCGTAACGATAGATGATGTCCCTCTTTATGAATTTAGCTACTACCTGCTTGGTCACATTAGCATACGAGGCTGCCTCCACCCACTTGGTGAAGTAGTCGATAGCTACCAGAATGAAGCGATGAGCGTTAGATGCAGTAGGCTCGATCTTGCCTATCATGTCGATGCCCCACATGGAGAACGGCCACGGGGAGGACATGACATTCAACGGGCACGGTGGCACATGAACTTTATCAGCATAAATCTGGCATTTATGACATCTCTTCGCGAATCTGAAGCAATCCGACTCCATCGTCAGCTAGTAGTATCCTGGTCTCAGGATCTTTCTCGTCATAGCATGCCCGCCGACGTGCGTACCAAATGTGCCTTCATGGACTTCTTCCATGAGCATACTCGCCTCTTTCTCATCTACACATCTGAGTAGCACGAGATCGTGGTTTCTCTTATACAGAACTCCATCAAGATTGAGATAAAAATTTCCAGACAGCCTCCTCAGAGTCTTCTTATCCTGGGTTGACGCACCCGCAGGATATTCCTTAGTCATAAGGAAGGTCTGGATGTCATGGAACCATGGCTTGCCGTCGGCGGCTTCCTCGATTGCAAAGACAAATGCAGGTCTATCAAGACGCGAAAGGACAATTCTTGGAGCCTCATTCCAAAAATTGACTTTATACATTGAAGCCAACGTGGCTAAGGCATCAGCCATCTGATTTTCAGCTCTGGGCACATGATGGAGTTCCACTTGATCAAAGAACGGAAGTAGCCTTCTGGCATAATTCATGTACGGCACCAAATTCGATTGACAAGTCTCCCACTCCCCTTTAATTTGGTTGATCACAAGCGCTGAGTCACCATATACGTCTAGATTCTTGATTCTCAAATCAATTGCCTCTTCTAGACCCATGATGCATGCTTCGTTCTCCGCCTCATTATTGGTGACTGGAAACGTCAGTCTCGCAGTAAACGGGATGTGGGATCCATGGGGAGTCGTGATGATCGCCCCGATGCCACTTCCATAGGAATTAACCGCCCCATCGAATATCAATTTCCACTGGGATTTCCTATCTGGCCCCTCGTCGGGCAACGGTTCATAGCAATCCTTCGCCTTGAGAAACATGATATCCTCGTCAGGGAATTCAAATTTCATCGGCTGGTAATCTTTGATCGGCTGTTCGGCGAGGTAATCAGACAATACGCTTCCCTTGATGGCTTTCTGGGACACGTACTGAATATCATATTCCGTTAACACCATTTGCCATCTGGCAATCCTGCCCGAAAGAGCCTGCTTCTCGAAGACGTACTTGATCGGATCCATCTTCGAAATTAGCATGGTGGTGTGATTGAGCGTGTACTGTCGTAAACGTTTGGCAGCCCAGGCTAGTGCACAACACGTCTTCTCCAGCATCGAGTAGCGAGATTCACAGTCAGTGAACTTTTTACTCAAGTAGTAAATGGCATGCTCCTTTCTGCCCGTCTCGTCGTGCTGACCGAGAACACACCCCATACTATTCTCAAGAACTGTCAAGTACATGATTAAAGGCCGTCCAACCACTAGGGGTATCAAGATTGGAGGTTCTTGAAGATACTGCTTTATCTTGTCGAATTCCTTCTGGCAATCCTCATTCCAGATAATTGCCTGATCTTTCTTTAAAAGCTTGAACATCGGTTCACACGTGGCCGTGAGCTGAGAGATAAACCTTGCAATGTAGTTTATTCTGCCCAAGAAACCACGAACTTCTTTTTCTGTTTTCGGCGCTGGCATTTCTTGAATGGCTTTTATTTTCGCAGGATCAACCTCGATGCCTCGTTCACTCACGATAAACTCCAGTAACTTTCCGGACCGCACTCCGAAAGTACATTTGTTAGGATTCAGCCTCAACCTGAACTTCTTAAGCCTCTCAAAAAGCTTCAATAAGTTGACCAGATGCTCTTCCTCCGTTTGGGACTTCGCGATCATGTCATCAACATAGACTTCAATCTCATGATGAATCATGTCATGAAACAAAGTTACCATTGCTCGTTGGTAAGTGGCCCCTGCGTTCTTCAGACCGAAGGGCATTACCTTATAGCAAAATATTCCCCAGGGAGTGATAAACGTCATTTTCTCCATGTCCTCCGGCGCCATCTTGATCTGATTGTAGCCGTTGAAGCCATCCATGAACGAAAACACGGAGAACTGGGCTGTGTTGTCGACCAACACACCGATATGAGGCAACGGGAAATCATCTTTAGGGCTCACCCTATTCAAATCCCGATAATCGACGCACATGCGTACCTTACCGTCCTTCTTCGGTACAGGCACTATGTTGGCGACCCACGGAGGGTAAGTGGTGACCGCTAAGAAGCCAGCATCAAGCTGTTTCTGCACTTCTTCTTTGATCTTGACGGCCATGTCTGGTCTCGTCCTCCTAAGCTTCTGCTTGATGGGAGGGCAATCTTCTCGCAGTGGCAAGTGGTGGACCACGATGTCCGTGTCAAGTCCGGGCATATCTTCGTATGACCAAGCAAAGACGTCACTATACTCTCGAAGCATCTCGACCAATCTCTGCTTGACGTCACTCTGCAATGCGGCCCCTATCCTGACGTTTCTGACGAGCTCTTCAGAACCCAGGTTCACGATTTCGATCTCCTCTTCGTGAGGCAGAATAACTTTTTCCTCTTGTTTCAACAAGCGGGCCAACTCTTCAGGAAGGTCTTCGTCTTCATCAATCTCTTCTTCGGCTTGATAGATCGGGCAATCAAAGTCGAAGTGGGCCGTAGAAGGTCCAAAGTCGATGTCATCTGTTATGTGGATCTCTTCACTTGTCAGCTGGATGATATCCTTGATGGTCCAATTGTTGAGGCCCTCGCCTGGCTTGCTTGGCTGAATCCAAGGGTCGAGATCACAATCGCTATCCCCGCTGTCTTCAGACGCCGCGTTGATGCTTTCGAAGATCACTCTGCCACAGGTAAATTGGATCGGCCCTTTACCCCGTGACGCACTGCTAGACGAAGAAGAGGAAGCTTCAGCTCCAGGAGAATACCCCAACCCAAACTTATCCTGCTTGTTGGGTATCTCCAAAATACACCCCCAGCCTGGGGTAGATCCAACTTGGACAACGGCCCGAGCTTCTTTGAACGAGGAGAGATTCATCTCTGGCTTTTCTGTGACTACAGGAGCTACGTCTTTCACCTTGACGGCCTCGAATGCCTGGCAGAGAGTTTCATGGATTTCGCCATCCATTTGAACATACTTAAAGGATGACAAATGGCTCAACATTATGTCTTCCTCGCCACACACGGTTACTATGCTTCCCCCGACAGCATATTTGAGCTTTTGGTGCAACGTGGAGGTCACGGCACCAGCAGCATGGATCCACGGCCGGCCCAAGAGGCAACTGTAGGCAGGCATGATGTCCATGATATAAAAGACCGTGTCGAACGTTTCCGGAACGACTTGGATCGGCAGGGTCACCTCCCCGAAAACGTGGCGTTTAGTCCCGTCGAACGCCTTCACCACCAGATCACTGGGTGTGTCGAGCAATCTGCGAGTGTCCAACTTCATTAATGCCTTCTTCGGAAGCACATTAAGCGACAAACCTGTGTCCACCAGCACGTGCGACATGATTGTGCCCCTACACTCTATCGAGATGTGCAGGGCATTATTGTGATTTTTCCCTTTTGGTGTCAGCTCTAAGTCTGTGAAACCTAGCCCATTGCCAGCATTAACGTGGGCTACCACCTCTTCTAGATGATTCACCGATATCTCTTGTGGTACGTAGGCAGCGTTCAATACCTTCAGTAGCGCGTTGCGATGCGCTTCAGAACACAACAACAAGTTGAGAATAGAAATCTTCGAAGGCGTCTGATGGAGATGGTCTACAATCTTGTAGTCACTCTTTTTGATCAACCGCATAAACTCCTCGGCATCTTTAACAAGCAAATCTTTCTCTACCCTACACGGGACCTCTTCGACGACTTTACTTTTACCCTTATCGACCGCATAAGCTCTGACCGCTTTCTCTGCCACGACCTCTGGCGGTGCAAACACCCTTCCGCTGCGAGTAATACCACTGATTCCTATTTTAGGTTTTTTCTTCACCGTCCCAAAGTATTAGGTTTTTTATCACTAAGAACCAAATATAATAGAATATTGTAGCTGTAAAAAATTAATTATATTTTATTTTTCTTCACCATCCGAAAGTCTTAGGTTTTTTTAACACTAAGCACCGTACAAAATAGACTATAGTAGGTGTAAAAAATTAATTATATTTTATTTTTCAACTCCAACATAAAATTTTAGGTTTTTCCCCACTAAAAAACAAAGATAAAAGACTATAGACCATGACATATATTTTATATAATATAGGTAAAAATTAAAATTAAATAATGAAGCTCAAACTTATTTAATTTTACCTTTTTCACAATGAATTATGGTAAATTAGATGTAAATATATTCAATATGTTTCTTCTCCATCACCAAATTTCATGTTACTTCGTCAATAAGCCACAAAGTTAAAAAACTATAAATGAATGACAAATATTTTAGATTTTTTCTTCACCATCCCAAAGTCTTAAGTTTTTTTATCACTAAGCACCGTACATAATAGACTATAGTAGGCGTAAAAAGTTAATTATACTTTATTTTTCAACTCCAACATAAAATTTTAGGTTTTTCCCCACTAAAAAAGAAAGATAAAACACTATAGTCCGTGACATATTTTTTATATAATATAGCTAAAAATTAAAATTAAATAATGAAGCTCAAACGTATTTATATTTAACTTTTTCACATTGAATTATGGTAAATTAGATGTAAATATATTCAATATGTTTCTTCTCCATCACCAAATTTCATGTTTCTTCGTCAGTAAGCCACAAAGTTAAAAAAAACTACAAATGAATGACAAATATTTTAGGTTTGTTCTTCACCATCCCAAAGTCTTAGGTTTTTTATCACTAAGCACCGTACATAATAGACTATAGTATGCGTAAAAAGTTAATTATATTTTATTTTTCAACTCCAACATAAAATTTTAGGTTTTTCCCCACTAATAAAGAAAGATAAAAGACTATAGTCCATGGCATATATTTTACATAATATAGCTAAAATTTAAAATTAAATAATGAAGCTCAAACGTATTTATATTTAACTTTTTCACATTGAATTATGGTAAATTAGATGTAAATATATTCAATATGTTTTTTCTCCATCACCAAATTTCATGTTTCTTCGTCAGTAAGCCACATAGTTAAAAGACTTTAAATGAATGACAAATATTTTAGGTTTTTTCTTCACCGTCCCAAAGTATTAGGTTTTTTTATCACTAAAAACCAAATATAATAGAATCTTGTAGGTGTAAAAAGTTAATTATATTTTATTTTTCAAATCCAACATAAAATTTTAGGTTTTTCCCCTGTAAAAAACAAAGATAAAAGACTATAGTCCACGACATATATTTTAATTAAATAAGTAAAAGTTAAAATTAAATAATGAAGCTCAAACTTATTTATATTTACATTTTTCACATCGAAATATGGTAAATTAGATGTAAATATATTCAATATGTTTCTTCTCCATTATCAAATTTTATGTTTCTTCGTCAGTAAGCCACAGAGTTAAAAAACTATAAATGAATGACAAAAATCTTAGGTTTTTTCTTCACCATCCCAAAGTCTTAGGTTATTTTATCACTAAGCGCCATACATAATAGACTATAGTAAGTGTAAAAAGTTAATTAAATTTTATTTTTCAAATCCAACCATTTTTTTTAGGTTTTTCCCCACTAAAAAACAAAGATAAAAGACTATAGTCCACCACATATTTTTTAATTAAATAAGTAAAAATTAAAATTAAATAATGAAGCTCAAAATTATTTATATTTACCTTTTTCACGTTGAAATATGGTAAATTAGATGTAAATATATTCAATATGTTTATTCTCCATCACCAAATTTTATGTTTCTTCAACAGTAAGCCACAGAGTTAAAAAACTATAAATGAATGACAAATATTTTAGGTTTTTTCTTCACCATCCCAAAGTCTTAGGTTTTTTTTATCACTAAGCACCGTACATAATAGACTACAGTAGGTGTAAAAAGTTAATTATATTTTATTTTTGAACTCCAACATAAAATTTTAGGTTTTTCCCCACTAAAAAACAAAGATAAAAGACTATAGTCCATGACATATATTTTATATAATATAGGTAAAAATTAAAATTAAATAATGAAGCTCAAATTTATTTATATTTACCTTTTTCACATTAAATTATGGTAAATTAGATGTAAATATATTCAATATGTTTCTTTTCCATCACCAAATTTTATGTTTCTTCGTCAGTAAGCCACAAAGTTAAAAAACTATAAATGAATGACAAATATTTTAGGTTTTTTCTTCACCATCTGAAAGTCTTAGGTTTTTTTAACACTAAGCACCGTACATAATAGACTATAGTAGGTGTAAGAAGTTAGTTATATTTTATTTTTCAACTCTAACATAAAATTTTAGGTTTTTCCCCACTAAAAAAGAAAGATAAAAGACTATAGTCCGTGACATATTTTTTATATAATATAGCTAAAAATTAAAATTAAATAATGAAGCTCAAACGTATTTATATTTAACTTTTTCACATTGAATTATGGTAAATTAGATGTAAATATATTCAATATGTTTTTTCTCCATCACCAAATTTCATGTTTTTTCGTCAGTAACCCACATGGTTAAAAGACTTTAAATGAATGACAAATATTTTAGGTTTTTTCTTCATCGTCCCAAAGTATTAGGTTTTTTTATCACTAAGAACCAAACATAATAGAATATTGTAGGTGTAAAAAATTAATTATATTTTATTTTTCAAATCCAACATAAAATTTTAGGTTTTTCCCCACCAAAAAACAAAGATAAAAGACTATAGTCCATGACATATATTTTATATAACATAGGTTAAAATTAAAATTAAATAATGAAGCTCAAACTTATTTATATTTACCTTTTTCACATTGAAATATGGTAAATTAGATGTAAATATATTCAATATGTTTCTTCTCCATCATCAAATTTTATGTTTCTTCGTCAGTAAGCCACAGAGTTAAAAAACTATAAATGAATGACAAAAATTTTAGGTTTTTTCTTCACCATCCCAAAGTCTTAGGTTATTTTATCACTAAGCGCCATACATAATAGACTATAGTAGGTGTAAAAAGTTAATTAAATTTTATTTTTCAAATCCAACAATTTTTTTTAGGTTTTTCCCTACTAAAAAACAAAGATAAAAGACTATATTCCACCGCATATATTTTAATTAAATAAGTAAAAATTAAAATTAAATAATGAAGCTCAAAATTATTTATATTTACCTTTTTCACGTTGAAATATGGTAAATTAGATGTAAATATATTCAATATGTTTCTTCTCCATCACCAAATTTTATGTTTCTTCGTCAGTAAGCCACAAAGTTAAAAAACTATAAATGAATGACAAATATTTTAGGTTTTTTCTTCACCATCCCAAAGTCTTAGGTTTTTTTATCATTAAGCACCGTACATAATAGACTACAGTAGGTGTAAAAAGTTAATTATATTTTATTTTTGAACTCCAACATAAAATTTTAGGTTTTTCCCCACTAAAAAACAAAGATAAAAGACTATAGTCCATGACATATATTTTATATAATATAGGTAAAAATTAAAATTAAATAATGAAGCTCAAATTTATTTATATTTACCCTTTTCACATTGAATTATGGTAAATTAGATTTAAATATATTTAATATGTTTCTTTTCCATCACCAAATTTTATGTTTCTTCGTCAGTAAGCCACAGAGTTAAAAAACTATAAATGAATGACAAATATTTTAGGTTTTTTCTTCACCATCTGAAAGTCTTAGGTTTTTTTAACACTAAGCACCGTACATAATAGACTATAGTAGGTGTAAAAAGTTAGTTATATTTTATTTTTCAACTCTAACATAAAATTTTAGGTTTTTCCCCACTAAAAAAGAAAGATAAAAGACTATAGTCCGTGACATATTTTTTATATAATATAGCTAAAAATTAAAATTAAATAATGAAGCTCAAACGTATTTATATTTAACTTTTTCACATTGAATTATGGTAAATTAGATGTAAATATATTCAATATGTTTTTTCTCCATCACCAAATTTCATGTTTTTTCGTCAGTAACCCACATGGTTAAAAGACTTTAAATGAATGACAAATATTTTAGGTTTTTTCTTCGTCGTCCCAAAGTATTAGGTTTTTTTATCACTAAGAACCAAACATAACAGAATATTGTAGGTGTAAAAAATTAATTATATTTTGTTTTTCAAATTCAACATAAAATTTTAGGTTTTTCCCCACCAAAAAACAAAGATAAAAGACTATAGTCCATGACATATATTTTATATAACATAGGTTAAAATTAAAATTAATTAATGAAGGTCAAACTTATTTATATTTACCTTTTTCACATTGAATTATGGTAAATTAAATGTAAATATATTCAATATGTTTTTTCTCCATCACCAAATTTCATGTTTCTTCGTCACTAAGCCACAGAGGTAAAAAACTATATATGAATGACAAAAAATTTAGGTTTTTTCTTCACCATCCCAAAGTCTTAGGTTTTTTTATCACTAATCACCGTACATAATAGACTATAGTAGGTATAAAAAGTTAATTAAATTTTATTTTTCAAATCCAACAAATAATTTTAGGTTTTGCCCCACTAAAAAACAAAGATAAAAGACTATAGTCCACGACATATATTTTAATTAAATTAGTAAAAATTAAAATTAAATAATGAAGCTAAAACTTATTTATATTTACCTTTTTCACATTGAAATATTGTAAATTAGATGTAAATATATTCAATATGTTTCTTCTCCATCACCAAATTTTATGTTTCTTCGTCAGTAAGCCACAGAGTTACAAAACTATAAATGAATGACAAATATTTTAGGTTTTTTCTTCACCATCCCAAAGTATTAGGTTTTTTTATCACTTAACACCGTACATAATAGACTATAGTAGGTATAAAAAATTAATTATATTTTATTTTTCAACTCCAACATAAAATTTTAGGTTTTTCCCCACTAAAAAACAAAGATAAAAGACTATAGTCCATGACATATATTTTATATAATATAGGTAAAAATTAAAATTAAATAATGAAGCTCAAACTTATTTATATTTACCTTTTTCACATTGAATTATGGTAAATTAGATGTAAATATGTTCAATATGTTTCTTCTCTATCACCAAATTTCATGTTTCTTCGTCAGTAAGCCACAAAGTTAAAAAACTATAAATGAATGACAAATATTTTAGGTTTTTTCTTCACCGTCCCAAAGTCTTAGGTTTTTTTTATCACTAAACACCGTTCATAATAGATTATAGTAGGTGTAAAAAGTTAATTATATTTTATTTTCAAATCCAACATGAAATTTTAGGTTTTTCCCCACTAAAAAACAAAGATAAAAGACTATAATAGTCCACGACATATATTTTAATTAAATAAGTAAAAATTAAAATTAAATAATGAAGCTCAAAATTATTTATATTTACCTTTTTCTCATTGAAATATGGTAAATTAGATGTAAATATATTCAATATGTTTCTTCTCCAACATCAAATTTTATGTTTCTTCGTCAGTAAGCCACAGAGTTAAAAAACTATAAATGAATGACAAATATTTTAGGTTTTTTTTTCACCATCCCAAAGTCTTAGGTTTTTTTATCACTAAACACCGTACATAATTGACTATAGTAGGTGTAAAAAGTTAATTATATTTTATTTTTGAACTCCAACATAAAATTTTAGGTTTTTCCCCACTAAAAAACAAAGATAAAAGACTATAGTCCATGACATATATTTTATATAATATAGGTAAAAATTAAAATTAAATAATGAAGCTCAAATTTATTTATATTTACCCTTTTCACATTGAATTATGGTAAATTAGATTTAAATATATTCAATATGTTTCTTTTCCATCACCAAATTTTATGTTTCTTCGTCAGTAAGCCACAGAGTTAAAAAACTATAAATGAATGACAAATATTTTAGGTTTTTTCTTCACCATCTGAAAGTCTTAGGTTTTTTTAACACTAAGCACCGTACATAATAGACTATAGTAGGTGTAAAAAGTTAGTTATATTTTATTTTTCAACTCTAACATAAAATTTTAGGTTTTTCCCCACTAAAAAAGAAAGATAAAAGACTATAGTCCGTGACATATTTTTTATATAATATAGCTAAAAATTAAAATTAAATAATGAAGCTCAAACGTATTTATATTTAACTTTTTCACATTGAATTATGGTAAATTAGATGTAAATATATTCAATATGTTTTTTCTCCATCACCAAATTTCATGTTTTTTCGTCAGTAACCCACATGGTTAAAAGACTTTAAATGAATGACAAATATTTTAGGTTTTTTCTTCGTCGTCCCAAAGTATTAGGTTTTTTTATCACTAAGAACCAAACATAACAAAATATTGTAGGTGTAAAAAATTAATTATATTTTGTTTTTCAAATCCAACATAAAATTTTAGGTTTTTCCCCACCAAAAAACAAAGATAAAAGACTATAGTCCATGACATATATTTTATATAACATAGGTTAAAATTAAAATTAAATAATGAAGCTCAAACTTATTTATATTTACCTTTTTCACATTGAATTATGGTAAATTAGATGTAAATATATTCAATATGTTTTTTCTCCATCACCAAATTTCATGTTTCTTCGTCACTAAGCCACAGAGGTAAAAAACTATATATGAATGACAAAAAATTTAGGTTTTTTCTTCACCATCCCAAAGTCTTAGGTTTTTTTATCACTAATCACCGTACATAATAGACTATAGTAGGTGTAAAAAGTTAATTAAATTTTCTTTTTCAAATCCAACAAATAATTTTAGGTTTTTCCCCACTAAAAAACAAAGATAAAAGACTATAGTCCACGACATATATTTTAATTAAATAAGTAAAAATTAAAATTAAATAATGAAGCTAAAACTTATTTATATTTACCTTTTTCACATTGAAATATTGTAAATTAGATGTAAATATATTCAATATGTTTCTTCTCCATCACCAAATTTTATGTTTCTTCGTCAGTAAGCCACAGAGTTACAAAACTATAAATGAATGACAAATATTTTAGGTTTTTTCTTCACCATCCCAAAGTATTAGGTTTTTTTTATCACTTAGCACCGTACATAATAGGCTATAGTAGATGTAAAAAATTAATTATATTTTATTTTTCAACTCCAACATAAAATTTTAGGTTTTTCCCCACTAAAAAACAAAGATAAAAGACTATAGTCCATGACATATATTTTATATAATATAAGTAAAAATTAAAATTAAATAATGAAGCTCAAACTTATTTATATTTACCTTTTTCACATTGAATTATGGTAAATTAGATGTAAATATGTTCAATATGTTTCTTCTCTATCACCAAATTTCATGTTTCTTCGTCAGTAAGCCACAGAGTTAAAAAACTATAAATGAATGACAAATATTTTAGGTTTTTTCTTCATCGTCCCAAAGTCTTAGGTTTTTTTTATCACTAAACACCGTTCATAATAGATTATAGTAGGTGTAAAAAGTTAATTATATTTTATTTTCAAATCCAACATGAAATTTTAGGTTTTTCCCCACTAAAAAACAAAGATAAAAGACTATAATAGTCCACGACATATATTTTAATTAAATAAGTAAAAATTAAAATTAAATAATGAAGCTCAAAATTATTTATATTTACCTTTTTCTCATTGAAATATGGTAAATTAGATGTAAATATATTCAATATGTTTCTTCTCCAACATCAAATTTTATGTTTCTTCGTCAGTAAGCCACAGAGTTAAAAAACTATAAATGAATGACAAATATTTTAGGTTTTTTCTTCACCATCCCAAAGTCTTAGGTTTTTTTATCACTAAGCACCGTACATAATAGACTACAGTAGGTGTAAAAAGTTAATTATATTTTATTTTTGAACTCCAACATAAAATTTTAGGTTTTTCCCCACTAAAAAACAAAGATAAAAGACTATAGTCCATGACATATATTTTATATAATATAGTTAAAATTTAAAATTAAATAATGAAGCTCAAACTTATTTATATTTACATTTTTCACATTGAATTATGGTAAATTAGATGTAAATATATTCAATATGTTTCTTCTCCATCACTAAATTTCATGTTTCTTCGTCAGTAAGCCACAAAGTTAAAAAATATAAATGAATGACAAATATTTTAGGTTTTTTCTTCACCATCCCAAAGTCTTAGGTTTTTTTTATTACTTAGCACCGTACATAATAGACTATAGTAGGTGTAAAAAATTAATTATAATTTATTTTTCAACTCCAACATAAAATTTTAAGTTTGTCCCCACTAAAAAACAAAGATAAAAGACTATAGACCATGACATATATTTTATATAATATAGGTAAAAATTAAAATTAAATAATGAAGCTCAAACTTATTTATATTTACCTTTTTCACATTGCTTTATGGTAAATTAGACGTAAATATATTCAATATGTTTCTTCTCCATCACCAAATTTCATGTTTCTTCGTCAGTAAGCCACAGAGTTAAAAAACTATAAATGAATGACAAATATTTTAGGTTTTTTCTTCACCATCCCAAAGTCTTAGGTTTTTTTATCACTAAACACCGTTCATAATAGACTATAGTAGGTGTAAAAAGTTAATTATATTTTATTTTTCAAAACCAACATAAAATTTTAGAATTTTCGCCACTAAAAAACAAAGATAAAAGACTATAGTCCACGACATATATTTTAATTAAATAAGTAAAAATTAAAATTAAATAATGAAGCTCAAAATTATTTATATTTACATTTTTCACATTAAAATATGGTAAATTAGATGTAAATATATTCAATATGTTTCTTCTCCATCATCAAATTTTATGTTTCTTCGTCAGTAAGCCACAGAGTTAAAAAACTAGAAATGAATGACAAATATTTTAGGTTTTTTCTTCACCATCCTAAAGTCTTAGGTTTTTTTATCACTAAGCACCGTACATAATTGACTATAGTAGGTGTAAAAAGTTAATTATATTTTATTTTTGAACTCTAACATAAAATTTTAGGTTTTTCCCCACTAAAAAACAAAGATAAAAGACTATAGTCCATGATATATATTTTATATAATATAGGTAAAAATTAAAATTAAATAATGAAGCTCAAACTTACTTATATTTACATTTGTCACATTGAATTATGGTAAATTAGATGTAAATATATTCAATATGTTTCTTCTCCATCACATGTTTCTTCGTCAGTAAGCCACAGAGTTAAAAAATATAAATGAATGACAAATATTTTAGGTTTTTTCTTCACGATCCCAAAGTCTTAGGTTTTTTTATCACTTAGCACCGTACATAATAGACTATAGTAGGTGTAAAAAATTAATTATATTTTATTTTTCAACTCCAACATAAAATTTTAGGTTTTTCCCCACTAAAAAACAAAGATAAAAGACTATATACCATGACATATATTTTATATAATATAGGTAAGAATTAAAATTAAATAATGAAGCTCAAACTTATTTATATTTACCTTTTTCACATTGAATTATGGTAAATTAGATGTAAATATATTCAATATGTTTCTTCTCCATCACCAAATTTTATGTTTCTTCGTCAATAAGCCACAAAGTTAAAAAACTATAAATGAATGACAAATATTTTAGGTTTTTTCTTCACCATCCCAAAGTCTTACGTTTTTTTATCACTAAACACCGTTCATAATAGACTATAGAAGGTGTAAAAAGTTAATTATATTTTATTTTTCAACTCCAACATAAAATTTTAGGTTTTTCCCCACTAAAAAACAAAGATAAAAGACTATAGTCAATGTCATATATTTTATATAATATAGGTAAAATTTAAAATTAAATAATGAAGCACAAACTTATTTATATTTACATTTTTCACATTGAATTATGGTAAATTAGATGTAAATATATTCGATATGTTTCTTCTCCATCACTAAATTTCATGTTTCTTCGTCAGTAAGCCACAGAGTTAAAAAATATAAATGAATGACAAATATTTTAGGTTTTTTCTTCACCATCCCAAAGTCTTAGGTTTTTTTATCACTTAGCACCGTACATAATAGACTATAGTAGGCGTAAAAAATTAATTATATTTTATTTTTCAACTTGAACATAAAATTTTAGGTTTTTCCCCACTAAAAAACAAAGATAAAAGACTATAGACCATGACATATATTTTATATAATATAGGTAAAAATTAAAATTAAATAATGAAGCTCAAACTTATTTATATTTACCTTTTTCACATTGAATTATGGTAAATTAGATGTAAATATATTCAATATGTTTCTTCTCCATCACCAAATTTCATGTTTCTTCGTCAGTAAGCCACAGAGTTAAAAAACTATAAATGAATGACAAATATTTTGGGTTTTTTCTTCACCATCCCAAAGTCTTAGGTTTTTTTATCACTAAACACCGTTCATAATAGACTATAGTAGGTGTAAAAAGTTAATTATATTTTATTTTTCAAAACCAACATAAAATTTTAGAATTTTCCCCACTAAAAAACAAAGATAAAAGACTATAGTCCACGATATATATTTTAATTAAATAAGTAAAAATTAAAATTAAATAATGAAGCTCAAAATTATTTATATTTACCTTTTTCACATTGAAATATTGTAAATTAGATGTAAATATATTCAATATGTTTCTTCTCCATCATCAAATTTTATGTTTCTTCGTCAGTAAGCCACAGAGTTAAAAATCTAGAAATGAATGACAAATATTTTAGGTTTTTTCTTCACCATCCTAAAGTCTTAGGTTTTTTTATCACTAAGCACCGTACATAATTGACTATAGTAGGTGTAAAAAGTTAATTATATTTTATTTTTGAACTCCAACATAAAATTTTAGGTTTTTCCCCACTAAAAAACAAAGATAAAAGACTATAGTCCATGACATATATTTTATATAATATAGGTAAAAATTAAAATTAAATAATGAAGCTCAAACTTATTTTTATTTACCTTTTTCACATTGAATTTTGGTAAATTAGATGTAAATATATTCAATATGTTTCTTCTTCATCACCAAATTTCATGTTTCTTCGTCAGTAAGCCACAAAGTTAAAAAAACTACAAATGAATAACAATACTTTAGGTTTTTTCTTCACCATCCCAAAGTCTTAGGTTTTTTTATCACTAAGCACCGTACATAATAGACTACAGTAGGTGTAAAAAGTTAATTATATTTTATTTTTGAACTCCAACATAAAATTTTATGTTTTTCCCCACTAAAAAACAAAGATAAAAGACTATAGTCCATGACATATATTTTATATAATATAGGTAAAATTTAAAATTAAATAATGAAGCACAAACTTATTTATATTTACATTTTTCACATTGAATTATGGTAAATTAGATGTAAATATATTCAATATGTTTCTTCTCCATCACTAAATTTCATGTTTCTTCGTCAGTAAGCCACAGAGTTAAAAAATATAAATGAATGACAAATATTTTAGGTTTTTTCTTCACCATCCCAAAGTCTTAGGTTTTTTTATCACTTAGCACCGTACAAAATAGACTATAGTAGGTGTAAAAAATTAATTATATTTTATTTTTCAACTCCAACATAAAATTTTAGGTTTTTCCCCACTAAAAAACAAAGATAAAAGACTATAGACCATGACATATATTTTATATAATATAGGTAAAAATTAAAATTAAATAATGAAGCTCAAACTTATTTATATTTACCTTTTTTACATTGAATTATGGTAAATTAGATGTAAATATATTCAATATGTTTCTTCTCCATCACCAAATTTCATGTTTCTTCGTCAGTAAGCCACAGAGTTAAAAAACTATAAATGAATGACAAATATTTTAGGTTTTTTCTTCACCATCCCAAAGTCTTAGGTTTTTTTATCACTAAACACCGTTCATAATAGACTATAGTAGGTGTAAAAAGTTAATTATATTTTATTTTTCAAAACCAACATAAAATTTTAGAATTTTCCCCACTAAAAAACAAAGACAAAAGACTATAGTCCACGACATATATTTTAATTAAATAAGTAAAAATAAAAATTAAATAATGAAGCTCAAAATTATTTATATTTACCTTTTTCACATTGAAATATTGTAAATTAGATGTAAATATATTCAATATGTTTCTTCTCCATCATCAAATTTTATGTTTCTTCGTCAGTAAGCCACAAAGTTAGAAAACTAGAAATGAATAACAATACTTTAGGTTTTTTCTTCACCATCCCAAAGTCTTAGGTTTTTTTATCACTAAGCACCGTACATAATTGACTACAGTAGGTGTAAAAAGTTAATTATATTTTATTTTTGAACTCCAACATAAAATTTTAGGTTTTTCCCCACTAAAAAACAAAGATAAAAGACTATAGTCCATGACATATATTTTATATAATATAGGTAAAATTTAAAATTAAATAATACAGCACAAACTTATTTATATTTACATTTTTCACATTGAATTATGGTAAATTAGATGTAAATATATTCAATATGTTTCTTCTCCATCACTAAATTTCATGTTTCTTCGTCAGTAAGCCACAGAGTTAAAAAATATAAATGAATAACAAATATTTTAGGTTTTTTCTTCACCATCCCACAGTCTTAGGTTTTTTTATCACTTAGCACCGTACATAATAGACTATAGTAGGTGTAAAAAATTAATTATATTTTATTTTTCAACTCCAACATAAAATTTTAGGTTTTTCCCCACTAAAAAACAAAGATAAAAGACTATAGACCATGACATATATTTTATATAATATAGGTAAAAATTAAAATTAAATAATGAAGCTCAAACTTATTTATATTTACCTTTTTCACATTGAATTATGGTAAATTAGATATAAATATATTCAATATGTTTCTTCTCCATCACCAAATTTCATGTTTCTTCGTCAGTAAGCCACAGAGTTAAAAAACTATAAATGAATGACAAATATTTTAGGTTTTTTCTTCACCATCCCAAAGTCTTAGGTTTTTTTATCACTAAACACCGTTCATAATAGACTATAGTAGGTGTAAAAAGTTAATTATATTTTATTTTTCAAAACCAACATAAAATTTTAGAATTTTCCCCACTAAAAAACAAAGATAAAAGACTATAGTCCACGACATATATTTTAATTAAATAAGTAAAAATTAAAATTAAATAATGAAGCTCAAAATTATTTATATTTACCTTTTTCACATTTAAATATTGTAAATTAGATGTAAATATATTCAATATGTTTCTTCTCCATCATCAAATTTTATGTTTCTTCGTCAGTAAGCCACAGAGTTAAAAAACTAGAAATGAATGATAAATATTTTAGGTTTTTTCTTCACCATCCTAAAGTCTTAGGTTTTTTTATCACTAAGCACCGTACATAATTGACTATAGTAGGTGTAAAAAGTTAATTATATTTTATTTTTGAACTCCAACATAAAATTTTAGGTTTTTCCCCACTAAAAAACAAAGATAAAAGACTATAGTCCATGACATATATTTTATATAATATAGTTAAAATTTAAAATTAAATAATGAAGCTCAAACTTATTTATATTTACATTTTTCACATTGAATTATGGTAAATTAGATGTAAATATATTCAATATGTTTCTTCTCCATCACTAAATTTCATGTTTCTTCGTCAGTAAGCCACAGAGTTAAAAAATATAAATGAATGACAAATATTTTAGGTTTTTTCTTCACCATCCCAAAGTCTTAGGTTTTTTTTATCACTTAGCACCGTACATAATAGACTATAGTAGGTGTAAAAAAATTAATTATAATTTATTTTTCAACTCCAACATAAAATTTTAGGTTTGTCCCCACTAAAAAACAAAGATAAAAGACTATAGACCATGACATATATTTTATATAATATAGGTAAAAATTAAAATTAAATAATGAAGCTCAAACTTATTTATATTTACCTTTTTCACATTGAATTATGGTAAATTAGACGTAAATATATTCAATATGTTTCTTCTCCATCACCAAATTTCATGTTTCTTCGTCAGTAAGCCACAGAGTTAAAAAACTATAAATGAATGACAAATATTTTAGGTTTTTTCTTCACCATCCCAAAGTCTTAGGTTTTTTTATCACTAAACACCGTTCATAATAGACTATAGTAGGTGTAAAAAGTTAATTATATTTTATTTTTCAAAACCAACATAAAATTTTAGAATTTTCGCCACTAAAAAACAAAGATAAAAGACTATAGTCCACGACATATATTTTAATTAAATAAGTAAAAATTAAAATTAAATAATAAAGCTCAAAATTATTTAAATTTACATTTTTCACATTAAAATATGGTAAATTAGATGTAAATATATTCAATATGTTTCTTCTCCATCATCAAATTTTATGTTTCTTCGTCAGTAAGCCACAGAGTTAAAAAACTAGAAATGAATGACAAATATTTTAGGTTTTTTCTTCACCATCCTAAAGTCTTAGGTTTATTTATCACTAAGCACCGTACATAATTGACTATAGTAGGTGTAAAAAGTTAATTATATTTTATTTTTGAACTCCAACATAAAATTTTAGGTTTTTCCCCACTAAAAAACAAAGATAAAAGACTATAGTCCATGATATATATTTTATATAATATAGGTAAAAATTAAAATTAAATAATGAAGCTCAAACTTACTTATATTTACATTTGTCACATTGAATTATGGTAAATTAGATGTAAATATATTCAATATGTTTCTTCTCCATCACATGTTTCTTCGTCAGTAAGCCACAGAGTTAAAAAATATAAATGAATGACAAATATTTTAGGTTTTTTCTTCACGATCCCAAAGTCTTAGGTTTTTTTTATCACTTAGCACCGTACATAATAGACTATAGTAGGTGTAAAAAATTAATTATATTTTATTTTTCAACTCCAACATAAAATTTTAGGTTTTTCCCCACTAAAAAACAAAGACAAAAGACTATATACCATGACATATATTTTATATAATATAGGTAAAAATTAAAATTAAATAATGAAGCTCAAACTTATTTATATTTACCTTTTTCACATTGAATTATGGTAAATTAGATGTAAATATATTCAATATGTTTCTTCTCCATCACCAAATTTTATGTTTCTTCGTCAGTAAGCCACAAAGTTAAAAAACTATAAATGAATGACAAATATTTTAGGTTTTTTCTTCACCATCCCAAAGTCTTACGTTTTTTTATCACTAAACACCGTTCATAATAGACTATAGAAGGTGTAAAAAGTTAATTATATATTATTTTTCAACTCCAACATAAAATTTTAGGTTTTTCCCCACTAAAAAACAAAGATAAAAGACTATAGTCAATGTCATATATTTTATATAATATAGGTAAAATTTAAAATTAAATAATGAAGCACAAACTTATTTATATTTACATTTTTCACATTGAATTATGGTAAATTAGATGTAAATATATTCAATATGTTTCTTCTCCATCACTAAATTTCATGTTTCTTCGTCAGTAAGCCACAGAGTTAAAAAATATAAATGAATGACAAATATTTTAGGTTTTTTCTTCACCATCCCAAAGTCTTAGGTTTTTTTTATCACTTAGCACCGTACATAATAGACTATAGTAGGCGTAAAAAATTAATTATATTTTATTTTTCAACTCCAACATAAAATTTTAGGTTTTTCCCCACTAAAAAACAAAGATAAAAGACTATAGACCATGACATATATTTTATATAATATAGGTAAAAATTAAAATTAAATAATGAAGCTCAAACTTATTTATATTTACCTTTTTCACATTGAATTATGGTAAATTAGATGTAAATATATTCAATATGTTTCTTCTCCATCACCAAATTTCATGTTTCTTCGTCAGTAAGCCACAGAGTTAAAAAACTATAAATGAATGACAAATATTTTGGGTTTTTTCTTCACCATCCCAAAGTCTTAGGTTTTTTTATCACTAAACACCGTTCATAATAGACTATAGTAGGTGTAAAAAGTTAATTATATTTTATTTTTCAAAACCAACCTAAAATTTTAGAATTTTCCCCACTAAAAAACAAAGATAAAAGACTATAGTCCACGACATATATTTTAATTAAATAAGTAAAAATTAAAATTAAATAATGAAGCTCAAAATTATTTATATTTACCTTTTTCACATTTAAATATTGTAAATTAGATGTAAATATATTCAATATGTTTCTTCTCCATCATCAAATTTTATGTTTCTTCGTCAGTAAGCCACAGAGTTAAAAATCTAGAAATGAATGACAAATATTTTAGGTTTTTTCTTCACCATCCTAAAGTCTTAGGTTTTTTTATCACTAAGCACCGTACATAATTGACTATAGTAGGTGTAAAAAGTTAATTATATTTTATTTTTGAACTCCAACATAAAATTTTAGGTTTTTCCCCACTAAAAAACAAAGATAAAAGACTATAGTCCATGACATATATTTTATATAATATAGGTAAAAATTAAAATTAAATAATGAAGCTCAAACTTATTTTTATTTACCTTTTTCACATTGAATTATGGTAAATTAGATGTAAATATATTCAATATGTTTCTTCTCCATCACCAAATTTCATGTTTCTTCGTCAGTAAGCCACAAAGTTAAAAAAACTACAAATGAATAACAATACTTTAGGTTTTTTCTTCACCATCCCAAAGTCTTAGGTTTTTTTTATCACTTAGCACCGTACATAATAGACTATAGTAGGTGTAAAAAGTTAATTATATTTTATTTTTCAACTCCAACATAAAATTTTAGGTTTTTCCCCACTAAAAAACAAAGATAAAAGACTATAGACCATGACATATATTTTATATAATATAGGTAAAAATTAAAATTAAATAATGAAGCACAAACTTATTTATATTTACCTTTTTCACATTGAATTATGGTAAATTAGACGTAAATATATTCAATATGTTTCTTCTCCATCACCAAATTTCATGTTTCTTCGTCAGTAAGCCACAGAGTTAAAAAACTATAAATGAATGACAAATATTTTAGGTTTTTTCTTCACCATCCCAAAGTCTTAGGTTTTTTTATCACTAAACACCGTTCATAATAGACTATAGTAGGTGTAAAAAGTTAATTATATTTTATTTTTCAAAACCAACATAAAATTTTAGAATTTTCCCCACTAAAAAACAAAGATAAAAGACTATAGTCCACGACATATATTTTAATTAAATAAGTAAAAATTAAAATTAAATAATAAAGCTCAAAATTATTTAAATTTACATTTTTCACATTAAAATATGGTAAATTAGATGTAAATATATTCAATATGTTTCTTCTCCATCATCAAATTTTATGTTTCTTCGTCAGTAAGCCACAGAGTTAAAAAACTAGAAATGAATGACAAATATTTTAGGTTTTTTCTTCACCATCCTAAAGTCTTAGGTTTATTTATCACTAAGCACCGTACATAATTGACTATAGTAGGTGTAAAAAGTTAATTATATTTTATTTTTGAACTCCAACATAAAATTTTAGGTTTTTCCCCACTAAAAAACAAAGATAAAAGACTATAGTCCATGATATATATTTTATATAATATAGGTAAAAATTAAAATTAAATAATGAAGCTCAAACTTACTTATATTTACATTTGTCACATTGAATTATGGTAAATTAGATGTAAATATATTCAATATGTTTCTTCTCCATCACATGTTTCTTCGTCAGTAAGCCACAGAGTTAAAAAATATAAATGAATGACAAATATTTTAGGTTTTTTCTTCACGATCCCAAAGTCTTAGGTTTTTTTTATCACTTAGCACCGTACATAATAGACTATAGTAGGTGTAAAAAATTAATTATATTTTATTTTTCAACTCCAACATAAAATTTTAGGTTTTTCCCCACTAAAAAACAAAGATAAAAGACTATATACCATGACATATATTTTATATAATATAGGTAAAAATTAAAATTAAATAATGAAGCTCAAACTTATTTATATTTACCTTTTTCACATTGAATTATGGTAAATTAGATGTAAATATATTCAATATGTTTCTTCTCCATCACCAAATTTTATGTTTCTTCGTCAGTAAGCCACAAAGTTAAAAAACTATAAATGAATGACAAATATTTTAGGTTTTTTCTTCACCATCCCAAAGTCTTACGTTTTTTTATCACTAAACACCGTTCATAATAGACTATAGAAGGTGTAAAAAGTTAATTATATATTATTTTTCAACTCCAACATAAAATTTTAGGTTTTTCCCCACTAAAAAACAAAGATAAAAGACTATAGTCAATGTCATATATTTTATATAATATAGGTAAAATTTAAAATTAAATAATGAAGCACAAACTTATTTATATTTACATTTTTCACATTGAATTATGGTAAATTAGATGTAAATATATTCAATATGTTTCTTCTCCATCACTAAATTTCATGTTTCTTCGTCAGTAAGCCACAGAGTTAAAAAATATAAATGAATGACAAATATTTTAGGTTTTTTCTTCACCATCCCAAAGTCTTAGGTTTTTTTTATCACTTAGCACCGTACATAATAGACTATAGTAGGCGTAAAAAATTAATTATATTTTATTTTTCAACTCCAACATAAAATTTTAGGTTTTTCCCCACTAAAAAACAAAGATAAAAGACTATAGACCATGACATATATTTTATATAATATAGGTAAAAATTAAAATTAAATAATGAAGCTCAAACTTATTTATATTTACCTTTTTCACATTGAATTATGGTAAATTAGATGTAAATATATTCAATATGTTTCTTCTCCATCACCAAATTTCATGTTTCTTCGTCAGTAAGCCACAGAGTTAAAAAACTATAAATGAATGACAAATATTTTGGGTTTTTTCTTCACCATCCCAAAGTCTTAGGTTTTTTTATCACTAAACACCGTTCATAATAGACTATAGTAGGTGTAAAAAGTTAATTATATTTTATTTTTCAAAACCAACATAAAATTTTAGAATTTTCCCCACTAAAAAACAAAGATAAAAGACTATAGTCCACGATATATATTTTAATTAAATAAGTAAAAATTAAAATTAAATAATGAAGCTCAAAATTATTTATATTTACCTTTTTCACATTGAAATATTGTAAATTAGATGTAAATATATTCAATATGTTTCTTCTCCATCATCAAATTTTATGTTTCTTCGTCAGTAAGCCACAGAGTTAAAAATCTAGAAATGAATGACAAATATTTTAGCTTTTTTATTCACCATCCTAAAGTCTTAGGTTTTTTTATCACTAAGCACCGTACATAATTGACTATAGTAGGTGTAAAAAGTTAATTATATTTTATTTTTGAACTCCAACATAAAATTTTAGGTTTTTCCCCACTAAAAAACAAAGATAAAAGACTATAGTCCATGACATATATTTTATATAATATAGGTAAAAATTAAAATTAAATAATGAAGCTCAAACTTATTTTTATTTACCTTTTTCACATTGAATTATGGTAAATTAGATGTAAATATATTCAATATGTTTCTTCTTCATCACCAAATTTCATGTTTCTTCGTCAGTAAGCCACAAAGTTAAAAAAACTACAAATGAATAACAATACTTTAGGTTTTTTCTTCACCATCCCAAAGTCTTAGGTTTTTTTATCACTAAGCACCGTACATAATAGACTACAGTAGGTGTAAAAAGTTAATTATATTTTATTTTTGAACTCCAACATAAAATTTTATGTTTTTCCCCACTAAAAAACAAAGATAAAAGACTATAGTCCATGACATATATTTTATATAATATAGGTAAAATTTAAAATTAAATAATGAAGCACAAACTTATTTATATTTACATTTTTCACATTGAATTATGGTAAATTAGATGTAAATATATTCAATATGTTTCTTCTCCATCACTAAATTTCATGTTTCTTCGTCAGTAAGCCACAGAGTTAAAAAATATAAATGAATGACAAATATTTTAGGTTTTTTCTTCACCATCCCAAAGTCTTAGGTTTTTTTATCACTTAGCACCTTACAAAATAGACTATAGTAGGTGTAAAAAATTAATTATATTTTATTTTTCAACTCCAACATAAAATTTTAGGTTTTTCCCCACTAAAAAACAAAGATAAAAGACTATAGACCATGACATATATTTTATATAATATAGGTAAAAATTAAAATTAAATAATGAAGCTCAAACTTATTTATATTTACCTTTTTCACATTGAATTATGGTAAATTAGATGTAAATATATTCAATATGTTTCTTCTCCATTACCAAATTTCATGTTTCTTCGTCAGTAAGCCACAGAGTTAAAAAACTATAAATGAATGACAAATATTTTAGGTTTTTTCTTCACCATCCCAAAGTCTTAGGTTTTTTTATCACTAAACACCGTTCATAATAGACTATAGTAGGTGTAAAAAGTTAATTATATTTTATTTTTCAAAACCAACATAAAATTTTAGAATTTTCCCCACTAAAAAACAAAGATAAAAGACTATAGTCCACGACATATATTTTAATTAAATAAGTAAAAATTAAAATTAAATAATGAAGCTCAAAATTATTTATATTTACCTTTTTCACATTTAAATATTGTAAATTAGATGTAAATATATTCAATATGTTTCTTCTCCATCATCAAATTTTATGTTTCTTCGTCAGTAAGCCACAGAGTTAAAAAACTAGAAATGAATGACAAATATTTTAGGTTTTTTCTTCACCATCCTAAAGTCTTAGGTTTTTTTATCACTAAGCACCGTACATAATTGACTATAGTAGGTGTAAAAAGTTAATTATATTTTATTTTTGAACTCCAACATAAAATTTTAGGTTTTTCCCCACTAAAAAACAAAGATAAAAGACTATAGTCCATGACATATATTTTATATAATATAGGTAAAAATTAAAATTAAATAATGAAGCTCAAACTTATTTATATTTACATTTTTCACATTGAATTATGGTAAATTAGATGTAAATATATTCAATATGTTTCTTCTCCATCACCAAATTTCATGTTTCTTCGTTAGTAAGCCACAGAGTTAAAAAACTATAAATGAATGACAAATATTTTAGGTTTTTTCTTCACCATCCCAAAGTCTTAGGTTTTTTTATCACTAAACACCGTTCATAATAGACTATAGTAGGTGTAAAAAGTTAATTATATTTTATTTTTCAAAACCAACATAAAATTTTAGAATTTTCCCCACTAAAAAACAAAGATAAAAGACTATAGTCCACGACATATATTTTAATTAAATAAGTAAAAATTAAAATTAAATAATGAAGCTCAAAATTATTTATATTTACCTTTTTCACATTGAAATATTGTAAATTAGATATAAATATATTCAATATGTTTCTTCTCCATCATCAAATTTTATGTTTCTTCGTCAGTAAGCCACAGAGTTAAAAAACTAGAAATGAATAACAATACTTTAGGTTTTTTCTTCACCATCCCAAAGTCTTAGGTTTTTTTTATCACTAAGCACCGTACATAATTGACTACAGTAGGTGTAAAAAGTTAATTATATTTTATTTTTGAACTCCAACATAAAATTTTAGGTTTTTCCCCACTAAAAAACAAAGATAAAAGACTATAGTCCATGACATATATTTTATATAATATAGGTAAAATTTAAAATTAAATAATGAAGCACAAACTTATTTATATTTACATTTTTCACATTGAATTATGGTAAATTAGATGTAAATATATTCAATATGTTTCTTCTCCATCACTAAATTTCATGTTTCTTCGTCAGTAAGCCACAGAGTTAAAAAATATAAATGAATGACAAATATTTTAGGTTTTTTCTTCACCATCCCAAAGTCTTAGGTTTTTTTATCACTTAGCACCGTACATAATAGACTATAGTAGGTGTAAAAAATTAATTATATTTTATTTTTCAACTCCAACATAAAATTTTAGGTTTTTCCCCACTAAAAAACAAAGATAAAAGACTATAGACCATGACATATATTTTATATAATATAGGTAAAATTTAAAATTAAATAATGAAGCTCAAACTTATTTATATTTATCTTTTTCACATTGAATTATGGTAAATTAGATGTAAATATATTCAATATGTTTCTTCTCCATCACCAAATTTCATGTTTCTTCGTCAGTAAGCCACAGAGTTAAAAAACTATAAATGAATGACAAATATTTTAGGTTTTTTCTTCACCATCCCAAAGTCTTAGGTTTTTTTATCACTAAACACCGTTCATAATAGACTATAGTAGGTGTAAAAAGTTAATTATATTTTATTTTTCAAAACCAACATAAAATTTTAGAATTTTCCCCACTAAAAAACAAAGATAAAAGACTATAGTCCACGACATATATTTTAATTAAATAAGTAAAAATTAAAATTAAATAATGAAGCTCAAAATTATTTATATTTACCTTTTTCACATTGAAATATTGTAAATTAGATGTAAATAAATTCAATATGTTTCTTCTCCATCATCAAATTTTATGTTTCTTCGTCAGTAAGCCACAGAGTTAAAAAACTAGAAATGAATGACAAATATTTTAGGTTTTTTCTTCACCATCCTAAAGTCTTAGGTTTTTTTATCACTAAGTACCGTACATAATTGACTATAGTAGGTGTAAAAAGTTAATTATATTTTATTTTTGAACTCCAACATAAAATTTTAGGTTTTTCCCCACTAAAAAACAAAGATAAAAGACTATAGTCCACGACATATATTTTAATTAAATAAGTAAAAATTAAAATTAAATAATGAAGCTCAAACTTATTTATATTTACATTTTTCACATTGAATTATGGTAAATTAGATGTAAATATATTCAATATGTTTCTTCTCCATCACCAAATTTCATGTTTCTTCGTTAGTAAGCCACAGAGTTAAAAATATATATATGAATGACAAATATTTTAGGTTTTTTCTTCCCCATCCCAAAGTCTTACGTTTTTTTATCACTTAGCACCGTACATAATAGACTATAGTAGGTGTAAAAAATTAATTATATTTTATTTTTCAACTCCAACATAAAATTTTAGGTTTTTCCCCACTAAAAAACAAAGATAAAAGACTATAGACCATGACATATATTTTATATAATATAGGTAAAAATTAAAATTAAATAATGAAGCTCAAACTTATTTATATTTACCTTTTTCACATTGAATTATGGTAAATTAGATGTAAATATATTCAATATGTTTCTTCTCCATCACCAAATTTCATGTTTCTTCGTCAGTAAGCCACAGAGTTAAAAAACTATAAATGAATGACAAATATTTTAGGTTTTTTCTTCACCATCCCAAAGTCTTAGGTTTTTTTATCACTAAACACCGTTCATAATAGACTATAGTAGGTGTAAAAATTTAATTATATTTTATTTTTCAAAACCAACATAAAATTTTAGAATTTTCCCCACTAAAAAACAAAGATAAAAGACTATAGTCCACGACATATATTTTAATTAAATAAGTAAAAATTAAAATTAAATAATGAAGCTCAAAATTATTTATATTAACCTTTTTCACATTGAAATATTGTAAATTAGATGTAAATATATTCAATATGTTTCTTCTCCATCATCAAATTTTATGTTTCTTCGTCAGTAAGCCACAGAGTTAAAAAACTAGAAATGAATGATAAATATTTTAGGTTTTTTCTTCACCATCCTAAAGTCTAAGGTTTTTTTATCACTAAGCACCGTACATAATTGACTATAGTAGGTGTAAAAAGTTAATTATATTTTATTTTTGAACTCCAACATAAAATTTTAGGTTTTTCCCCACTAAAAAACAAAGATAAAAGACTATAGTCCATGAAATATATTTTATATAATATAGGTAAAAATTAAAATTATATAATGAAGCTCAAACTTATTTATATTTACATTTTTCACATTGAATTATGGTAAATTAGATGTAAATATATTCAATATATTTCTTCTCCATCACCAAATTTCATGTTTCTTCGTCAGTAAGCCACAGAGTTAAAAAACTATAAATGAATGACAAATATTTTAGGTTTTTTCTTCACCATCCCAAAGTCTTAGGTTTTTTTATCACTAAACACCGTTCATAATAGACTATAGTAGGTGTAAAAAGTTAATTATATTTTATTTTTCAAAACCAACATAAAATTTTAGAATTTTCCCCACTAAAAAACAAAGATAAAAGACTATAGTCCACGACATATATTTTAATTAAATAAGTAAAAATTAAAATTAAATAATGAAACTCAAAATTATTTATATTCACCTTTTTCACATTGAAATATTGTAAATTAGATGTAAATATATTCAATATGTTTCTTCTCATTCATCAAATTTTATGTTTCTTCGTCAGTAAGCCACAGAGTTAAAAAACTAGAAATGAATGACAAATATTTTAGGTTTTTTCTTCACCATCCTAAAGTGTTAGGTTTTTTTATCACTAAGCACCGTACATAATTGACTATAGTAGGTGTAAAAAGTTAATTATATTTTATTTTTGAACTCCAACATAAAATTTTAGGTTTTTCCCCACTAAAAAACAAAGATAAAAGACTATAGTCCATGACATATATTTTATATAATATAGGTAAAAATTAAAATTAAATAATGAAGCACAAACTTATTTATATTTACATTTTTCACATTGAATTATGGTAAATTAGATGTAAATATATTCAATATGTTTCTTCTCCATCACTAAATTTCATGTTTCTTCGTCAGTAAGCCACAGAGTTAAAAAATATAAATGAATGACAAATATTTTAGGTTTTTTCTTCACCATCCCAAAGTCTTAGGTTTTTTTATCACTTAGCACCGTACATAATAGACTATAGTAGGTGTAAAAAATTAATTATATTTTATTTTTCAACTCCAACATAAAATTTTAGGTTTTTCCCCACTAAAAAACAAAGATAAAAGACTATAGACCATGACATATATTTTATATAATATAGGTAAAATTTAAAATTAAATAATGAAGCTCAAACTTATTTATATTTATCTTTTTCACATTGAATTATGGTAAATTAGATGTAAATATATTCAATATGTTTCTTCTCCATCACCAAATTTCATGTTTCTTCGTCAGTAAGCCACAGAGTTAAAAAACTATAAATGAATGACAAATATTTTAGGTTTTTTCTTCACCATCCCAAAGTCTTAGGTTTTTTTATCACTAAACACCGTTCATAATAGACTATAGTAGGTGTAAAAAGTTAATTATATTTTATTTTTCAAAACCAACATAAAATTTTAGAATTTTCCCCACTAAAAAACAAAGATAAAAGACTATAGTCCACGACATATATTTTAATTAAATAAGTAAAAATTAAAATTAAATAATGAAGCTCAAAATTATTTATATTTACCTTTTTCACATTGAAATATTGTAAATTAGATGTAAATAAATTCAATATGTTTCTTCTCCATCATCAAATTTTATGTTTCTTCGTCAGTAAGCCACAGAGTTAAAAAACTAGAAATGAATGACAAATATTTTAGGTTTTTTCTTCACCATCCTAAAGTCTTAGGTTTTTTTATCACTAAGTACCGTACATAATTGACTATAGTAGGTGTAAAAAGTTAATTATATTTTATTTTTGAACTCCAACATAAAATTTTAGGTTTTTCCCCACTAAAAAACAAAGATAAAAGACTATAGTCCACGACATATATTTTAATTAAATAAGTAAAAATTAAAATTAAATAATGAAGCTCAAACTTATTTATATTTACATTTTTCACATTGAATTATGGTAAATTAGATGTAAATATATTCAATATGTTTCTTCTCCATCACCAAATTTCATGTTTCTTCGTTAGTAAGCCACAGAGTTAAAAAATATATATGAATGACAAATATTTTAGGTTTTTTCTTCCCCATCCCAAAGTCTTACGTTTTTTTATCACTTAGCACCGTACATAATAGACTATAGTAGGTGTAAAAAATTAATTATATTTTATTTTTCAACTCCAACATAAAATTTTAGGTTTTTCCCCACTAAAAAACAAAGATAAAAGACTATAGACCATGACATATATTTTATATAATATAGGTAAAAATTAAAATTAAATAATGAAGCTCAAACTTATTTATATTTACCTTTTTCACATTGAATTATGGTAAATTAGATGTAAATATATTCAATATGTTTCTTCTCCATCACCAAATTTCATGTTTCTTCGTCAGTAAGCCACAGAGTTAAAAAACTATAAATGAATGACAAATATTTTAGGTTTTTTCTTCACCATCCCAAAGTCTTAGGTTTTTTTATCACTAAACACCGTTCATAATAGACTATAGTAGGTGTAAAAATTTAATTATATTTTATTTTTCAAAACCAACATAAAATTTTAGAATTTTCCCCACTAAAAAACAAAGATAAAAGACTATAGTCCACGACATATATTTTAATTAAATAAGTAAAAATTAAAATTAAATAATGAAGCTCAAAATTATTTATATTAACCTTTTTCACATTGAAATATTGTAAATTAGATGTAAATATATTCAATATGTTTCTTCTCCATCATCAAATTTTATGTTTCTTCGTCAGTAAGCCACAGAGTTAAAAAACTAGAAATGAATGATAAATATTTTAGGTTTTTTCTTCACCATCCTAAAGTCTAAGGTTTTTTTATCACTAAGCACCGTACATAATTGACTATAGTAGGTGTAAAAAGTTAATTATATTTTATTTTTGAACTCCAACATAAAATTTTAGGTTTTTCCCCACTAAAAAACAAAGATAAAAGACTATAGTCCATGAAATATATTTTATATAATATAGGTAAAAATTAAAATTATATAATGAAGCTCAAACTTATTTATATTTACATTTTTCACATTGAATTATGGTAAATTAGATGTAAATATATTCAATATATTTCTTCTCCATCACCAAATTTCATGTTTCTTCGTCAGTAAGCCACAGAGTTAAAAAACTATAAATGAATGACAAATATTTTAGGTTTTTTCTTCACCATCCCAAAGTCTTAGGTTTTTTTATCACTAAACACCGTTCATAATAGACTATAGTAGGTGTAAAAAGTTAATTATATTTTATTTTTCAAAACCAACATAAAATTTTAGAATTTTCCCCACTAAAAAACAAAGATAAAAGACTATAGTCCACGACATATATTTTAATTAAATAAGTAAAAATTAAAATTAAATAATGAAACTCAAAATTATTTATATTCACCTTTTTCACATTGAAATATTGTAAATTAGATGTAAATATATTCAATATGTTTCTTCTCATTCATCAAATTTTATGTTTCTTCGTCAGTAAGCCACAGAGTTAAAAAACTAGAAATGAATGACAAATATTTTAGGTTTTTTCTTCACCATCCTAAAGTCTTAGGTTTTTTTATCACTAAGTACCGTACATAATTGACTATAGTAGGTGTAAAAAGTTAATTATATTTTATTTTTGAACTCCAACATAAAATTTTAGGTTTTTCCCCACTAAAAAACAAAGATAAAAGACTATAGTCCACGACATATATTTTAATTAAATAAGTAAAAATTAAAATTAAATAATGAAGCTCAAACTTATTTATATTTACATTTTTCACATTGAATTATGGTAAATTAGATGTAAATATATTCAATATGTTTCTTCTCCATCACCAAATTTCATGTTTCTTCGTTAGTAAGCCACAGAGTTAAAAAATATATATGAATGACAAATATTTTAGGTTTTTTCTTCCCCATCCCAAAGTCTTACGTTTTTTTATCACTTAGCACCGTACATAATAGACTATAGTAGGTGTAAAAAATTAATTATATTTTATTTTTCAACTCCAACATAAAATTTTAGGTTTTTCCCCACTAAAAAACAAAGATAAAAGACTATAGACCATGACATATATTTTATATAATATAGGTAAAAATTAAAATTAAATAATGAAGCTCAAACTTATTTATATTTACCTTTTTCACATTGAATTATGGTAAATTAGATGTAAATATATTCAATATGTTTCTTCTCCATCACCAAATTTCATGTTTCTTCGTCAGTAAGCCACAGAGTTAAAAAACTATAAATGAATGACAAATATTTTAGGTTTTTTCTTCACCATCCCAAAGTCTTAGGTTTTTTTATCACTAAACACCGTTCATAATAGACTATAGTAGGTGTAAAAATTTAATTATATTTTATTTTTCAAAACCAACATAAAATTTTAGAATTTTCCCCACTAAAAAACAAAGATAAAAGACTATAGTCCACGACATATATTTTAATTAAATAAGTAAAAATTAAAATTAAATAATGAAGCTCAAAATTATTTATATTAACCTTTTTCACATTGAAATATTGTAAATTAGATGTAAATATATTCAATATGTTTCTTCTCCATCATCAAATTTTATGTTTCTTCGTCAGTAAGCCACAGAGTTAAAAAACTAGAAATGAATGATAAATATTTTAGGTTTTTTCTTCACCATCCTAAAGTCTAAGGTTTTTTTATCACTAAGCACCGTACATAATTGACTATAGTAGGTGTAAAAAGTTAATTATATTTTATTTTTGAACTCCAACATAAAATTTTAGGTTTTTCCCCACTAAAAAACAAAGATAAAAGACTATAGTCCATGAAATATATTTTATATAATATAGGTAAAAATTAAAATTATATAATGAAGCTCAAACTTATTTATATTTACATTTTTCACATTGAATTATGGTAAATTAGATGTAAATATATTCAATATATTTCTTCTCCATCACCAAATTTCATGTTTCTTCGTCAGTAAGCCACAGAGTTAAAAAACTATAAATGAATGACAAATATTTTAGGTTTTTTCTTCACCATCCCAAAGTCTTAGGTTTTTTTATCACTAAACACCGTTCATAATAGACTATAGTAGGTGTAAAAAGTTAATTATATTTTATTTTTCAAAACCAACATAAAATTTTAGAATTTTCCCCACTAAAAAACAAAGATAAAAGACTATAGTCCACGACATATATTTTAATTAAATAAGTAAAAATTAAAATTAAATAATGAAACTCAAAATTATTTATATTCACCTTTTTCACATTGAAATATTGTAAATTAGATGTAAATATATTCAATATGTTTCTTCTCATTCATCAAATTTTATGTTTCTTCGTCAGTAAGCCACAGAGTTAAAAAACTAGAAATGAATGACAAATATTTTAGGTTTTTTCTTCACCATCCTAAAGTGTTAGGTTTTTTTATCACTAAGCACCGTACATAATTGACTATAGTAGGTGTAAAAAGTTAATTATATTTTATTTTTGAACTCCAACATAAAATTTTAGGTTTTTCCGCACTAAAAAACAAAGATAAAAGACTATAGTCCATGACATATATTTTATATAATATAGGTAAAAATTAAAATTAAATAATGAAGCTCAAACTTATTTATATTTACATTTTTCACATTGAATTATGGTAAATTAGATGTAAATATATTCAATATGTTTCTTCTCCATCACCAAATTTCATGTTTCTTCGTCAGTAAGCCACAGAGTTAAAAAATATATATGAATGACAAATATTTTAGGTTTTTTCTTCCACATCCCAAAGTCTTACGTTTTTTTATCAATTAGCACCGTACATAATAGACTATAGTAGGTGTAAAAAATTAATTATATTTTATTTTTCAACTCCAACATAAAATTTTAGGTTTTTCCCCACTAAAAAACAAAGATAAAAGACTATAGACCATGACATATATTTTATATAATATAGGTAAAAATTAAAATTAAATAATGAAGCTCAAACTTATTTATATTTACCTTTTTCACATTGAATTATGGTAAATTAGATGTAAATATATTCAATATGTTTCTTCTTCATCACCAAATTTCATGTTTCTTCGTCAGTAAGCCACGGAGTTAAAAAACTATAAATGAATGACAAATATTTTAGGTTTTTTCTTCACCATCCCAAAGTCTTAGGTTTTTTTATCCCTAAGCACCGAACATAATAGACTATAGTAGGTGTAAAAAGTTAATTATATTTTATTTTTGAACTCCAACATAAAATTTTAGGTTTTTCTCCACTAAAAAACAAAGATAAAAGACTATAGTCCACGACATATATTTTAATTAAATAAGTAAAAATTAAATTTAAATAATGAAGCTTAAAAGTATTTATATTTACCTTTTTCACATTGAAATATGGTAAATTAGATGTAAATATATTCAATATGTTTCTTCTCCATCATCAAATTTTATGTTTCTTCGTCAGTAAGCCACAGAGTTAAAAAAACTATAAATGAATGACAAATATTTTAGGTTTTTTCTTCACCATCCCAAAGTCTTAGGTTTTTTTTATCACTAAGCACCGTGCATAATAGACTATATTAGGTGTAAAAAGTTAATTATATTTTATTTTTGAACTCCAACATAAAATTTTAGGTTTTTCCCCACTAAAAAACAAAGATAAAAGACTATAGTCCATGACATATATTTTATATAATATAGGTAAAAATTAAAATTAAATAATGAAGCTCAAACTTATTTATATTTACCTTTTTCACATTGAATTATGGTAAATTAGATGTAAATATATTCAATATGTTTCTTCTTCATCACCAAATTTCATGTTTCTTCGTCAGTAAGCCACAAAGTTAAAAAAACTACAAATGAATAACAATACTTTAGGTTTTTTCTTCACCATCCCAAAGTCTTAGATTTTTTTATCACTAAGCGCCGTACATAATAGACCATAGTAGGCGTAAAAAGTTAATTATACTTTATTTTTCAACTCCAACATATAATTTTAGGTTTTTCCCCACTAAAAAAGAAAGATAAAAGACTATATTCCATGACATATATTTTAATTAATATAGCTAAAAATTAAAATTAAATAATGAAGCTCAAACGTATTTATATTTAACTTTTTCATATTGAATTATGGTAAATTATATGTAAATATATTCAATATGTTTTTTCTCCATCACCAAATTTCATGTTTCTTCGTCAGTAAGCCACAGAGTTAAAAAACATTAAATGAATGACAAATATTTTAGGTTTTTTCTTCACCGTCCCAAACTATTAGGTTTTTTTATCACTAAGCACCGTACACAATAGACTATAGTAGGTGTAAAAAGTTAATTAAATTTTATTTTTCAAATCCAACATAAAATTTTAGGTTTTTCCCCACTAAAAAACAAAGATAAAAGACTATAATAGTCCACGACATATATTTTAATTAAATAAGTAAAAATTAAAATTAAATAATGAAGCTCAAAATTATTTATATTTACGTTTTTCTCATTGAAATATGGTAAATTAGATGTAAATATATTCAATATGTTTCTTCTCCATCATCAAATTTTATGTTTCTTCGTCAGTAAGCCATAGAGTTAAAAAACTATAAATGAATGACAAATATTTTAGGTTTTTTCTTCACCATCCCAAAGTCTTAGGTTTTTTTATCACTAAGCACCGTACATAATTGACTATAGTAGGTGTAAAAAGTTAATTATATTTTCTTTTTGAACTCCAACATAAAATTTTAGGTTTTTCCCCACTAAAAAACAAAGATAAAAGACTATAGTCCATGACATATATTTTATATAATATAGGTAAAATTTAAAATTAAATAATGAAGTTCAAACTTATTTATATTTACATTTTTCACATTGAATTATGGTATATTAGATGTAAATATATTCAATATGTTTCTTCTCCATCACTAAATTTCATGTTTCTTCGTCAGTAAGCCACAGAGTTAAAAAATATAAATGAATGACAAATATTTTAGGTTTTTTCTTCACCATCCTAAAGTCTTAGGTTTTTTTATCACTTAGCACCGTACATAATAGACTATAGTAGGTGTAAAAAATTAATTATATTTTATTTTTCAACTCCAACATAAAATTTTAGGTTTTTCCCCACTAAAAAACAAAGATAAAAGACTATAGACCATGACATATATTTTATATAATATAGGTAAAAATTAAAATTAAATAATGAAGCTCAAACTTATTTATATTTACCTTTTTCACATTGAATTATGGTAAATTAGACGTAAATATATTCAATATGTTTCTTCTCCATCACCAAATTTCATGTTTCTTCGTCAGTAAGCCACAGAGTTAAAAAACTATAAATGAATGACAAATATTTTAGGTTTTTTCTTCACCATCCCAAAGTCTTAGGTTTTTTTATCACTAAACACTGTTCATAATAGACTATAGTAGGTGTAAAAAGTTAATTATATTTTATTTTTCAAAACCATCATAAAATTTTAGAATTTTCGCCACTAAAAAACAAAGATAAAAGACTATAGTCCACGACATATATTTTAATTAAATAAGTAAAAATTAAAATTAAATAATGAAGCTCAAAATTATTTATATTTACCTTTTTCACATTAAAATATGGTAAATTAGATGTAAATATATTCAATATGTTTCTTCTCCATCATCAAATTTTATGTTTCTTCGCCAGTAAGCCACAGAGTTAAAAAACTAGAAATGAATGACAAATATTTTAGGTTTTTTCTTCACCATCCTAAAGTCTTAGGTTTTTTTATCACTAAGCACCGTACATAATTGACTATAGTAGGTGTAAAAAGTTAATTATATTTTATTTTTGAACTCCAACATAAAATTTTAGGTTTTTCCCCACTAAAAAACAAAGATAAAAGACTATAGTCCATGACATATATTTTATATAATATAGGTAAAATTTAAAATTAAATAATGAAGTTCAAACTTATTTATATTTACATTTTTCACATTGAATTATGGTAAATTAGATGTATATATATTCAATATGTTTCTTCTCCATCACTAAATTTCATGTTTCTTCGTCAGTAAGGCACAAAGTTAAAAAATATAAATGAATGACAAATATTTTAGATTTTTTCTTCACCATCCTAAAGTCTTAGGTTTTTTTATCACTTAGCACCGTACATAATAGACTATAGTAGGTGTAAAAAATTAATTATATTTTATTTTTCAACTCCAACATAAAATTTTAGGTTTTTTCCCACTAAAAAACAAAGATAAAAGACTATAGACCATGACATATATTTTATATAATATAGGTAAAAATTAAAATTAAATAATGAAGCTCAAACTTATTTATATTTACCTTTTTCACATTGAATTATGGTAAATTAGACGTAAATATATTCAATATGTTTCTTCTCCATCACCAAATTTCATGTTTCTTCGTCAGTAAGCCACAGAGTTAAAAAACTATAAATGAATGACAAATATTTTAGGTTTTTTCTTCACCATCCCAAAGTCTTAGGTTTTTTTATCACTAAACACTGTTCATAATATACTATAGTAGGTGTAAAAAGTTAATTATATTTTATTTTTCAAAACCATCATAAAATTTTAGAATTTTCGCCACTAAAAAACAAAGATAAAAGACTATAGTCCACGACATATATTTTAATTAAATAAGTAAAAATTAAAATTAAATAATGAAGCTCAAAATTATTTATATTTACCTTTTTCACATTAAAATATGGTAAATTAGATGTAAATATATTCAATATGTTTCTTCTCCATCATCAAATTTTATGTTTCTTCGTCAGTAAGCCACAGAGTTAAAAAACTAGAAATGAATGACAAATATTTTAGGTTTTTTCTTCACCATCCTAAAGTCTTAGGTTTTTTTATCACTAAGCACCGTACATAATTGACTATAGTAGGTGTAAAAAATTAATTATATTTTATTTTTCAACTCCAACATAAAATTTTAGGTTTTTCCCCACTAAAAAACAAAGATAAAAGACTATAGACCATGACATATATTTTATATAATATAGGTAAAAATTAAAATTAAATAATTAAGCTCAAACTTATTTATATTTACCTTTTTCACATTGAATTATGGTAAATTAGATGTAAATATATTCAATATGTTTCTTCTTCATCACCAAATTTCATGTTTCTTCGTCAGTAAGCCACGGAGTTAAAAAACTATAAATGAATGACAAATATTTTAGGTTTTTTCTTCACCATCCCAAAGTCTTAGGTTTTTTTATCCCTAAGCACCGAACATAATAGACTATAGTAGGTGTAAAAAGTTAATTATATTTTATTTTTGAACTCCAACATAAAATTTTAGGTTTTTCTCCACTAAAAAACAAAGATAAAAGACTATAGTCCACGACATATATTTTAATTAAATAAGTAAAAATTAAAATTAAATAATGAAGCTTAAAATTATTTATATTTAACTTTTTCACATTGAAATATGGTAAATTAGATGTAAATATATTCAATATGTTTCTTCTCCATCATCAAATTTTATGTTTCTTCGTCAGTAAGCCACAGAGTTAAAAAAACTATAAATGAATGACAAATATTTTAGGTTTTTTCTTCACCATCCCAAAGTCTTAGGTTTTTTTATCACTAAGCACCGTGCATAATAGACTATATTAGGTGTAAAAAGTTAATTATAGTTTATTTTTGAACTCCAACATAAAATTTTAGGTTTTTCCTCACTAAAAAACAAAGATAAAAGACTATAGTCCATGACATATATTTTATATAATATAGGTAAAAATTAAAATTAAATAATGAAGCTCAAACTTATTTATATTTACCTTTTTCACATTGAATTATGGTAAATTAGATGTAAATATATTCAATATGTTTCTTCTTCATCACCAAATTTCATGTTTCTTCGTCAGTAAGCCACAAAGTTAAAAAAACTACAAATGAATAACAATACTTTAGGTTTTTTCTTCACCATCCCAAAGTCTTAGGTTTTTTTATCACTAAGCACCGTACATAATAGACCATAGTAGGCGTAAAAAGTTAATTATATTTTATTTTTCAACTCCAACATAAAATTTTAGGTTTTTCCCCACTAAAAAAGAAAGATAAAAGACTATATTCCATGACATATATTTTAATTAATATAGCTAAAAATTAAAATTAAATAATGAAGCTCAAACGTATTTATATTTAACATTTTCATATTGAATTATGGTAAATTAGATGTAAATATATTCAATATGTTTTTTCTCCATCACCAAATTTCATGTTTCTTCGTCAGTAAACCACATAGTTAAAAAACATTAAATGAATGACAAATATTTTAGGTTTTTTCTTCACCGTCCCAAAGTATTAGGATTTTTTATCACTAAGCACCGTACACAATAGACTATAGTAGGTGTAAAAATTTAATTAAATTTTATTTTTCAAATCCAACAAATTTTTTTAGGTTTTTCCCCACTAAAAAACAAAGATAAAAGACTATAGTCCACGACATATATTTTAATTAAATATTTAAAAATTAAAATGAAATAATGAAGCTCAAAATTATTTATATTTACCTTTTTCTCATTGCATTATGGTAAATTAGATGTAAATATATTCAATATATTTCTTCTCCATCATCAAATTTTATGTTTCTTCGTCAGTAAGCCACAGAGTTAAAAAACTATAAATGAATGACAAATATTTTAGGTTTTTTCTTCACCATCCCAAAGTCTTAGGTTTTTTTATCAATAAGCACCGTACATAATTGACTATAGTAGGTGTAAAAAGTTAATTATATTTTATTTTTCAACTCCAACATAAAATTTTAGGTTTTTCCCCACTAAAAAACAAAGATAAAAGACTATAGTCCATGACATATATTTTATATAATATAGGTAAAAATTAAAATTAAATAATGAAGCTCAAACTTATTTATATTTACCTTTTTCACATTGAATTATGGTAAATTAGACGTAAATATATTCAATATGTTTCTTCTCTATCACCAAATTTCATGTTTCTTCGTCAGTAAGCCACAAAGTTAAAAAACTATAAATGAATGACAAATATTTTAGGTTTTTTCTTCACCATCCCAAAGTCTTAGGTTTTTTTATCACTAAACACCGTTCATAATAGATTATAGTAGGTGTAAAAAGTTAATTATATTTTATTTTCAAATCCAACATAAAATTTTAGGTTTTTCCCCACTAAAAAACAAAGATAAAAGACTATAATAGTCCACGACATATATTTTAATTAAATAAGTAAAAATTAACATTAAATAATGAAGCTCAAAATTATTTATATTTACGTTTTTCTCATTGAAATATGGTAAATTAGATGTAAATATATTCAATATGTTTCTTCTCCATCATCAAATTTTATGTTTCTTCGTCAGTAAGCCACAGAGTTAAAAAACTATAAATGAATGACAAATATTTTAGGTTTTTTCTTCACCATCCCAAAGTCTTAGGTTATTTTATCACTAAGCACCGTACATAATTGACTATAGTAGGTGTAAAAAGTTAATTATATTTTATTTTTGAGCTCCAACATAAAATTTTAGGTTTTTCCCCACTAAAAAACAAAGATAAAAGACTATAGTCCATGACATATATTTTATATAATATAGGTAAAATTTAAAATTAAATAATGAAGTTCAAACTTATTTATATTTACATTTTTCACATTGAATTATGGTATATTAGATGTAAATATATTCAATATGTTTCTTCTCCATCACTAAATTTCATGTTTCTTCGTCAGTAAGCCACAGAGTTAAAAAATATAAATGAATGACAAATATTTTAGGTTTTTTCTTCACCATCCTAAAGTCTTAGGTTTTTTTATCACTTAGCACCGTACATAATAGACTATAGTAGGTGTAAAAAATTAATTATATTTTATTTTTCAACTCCAACATAAAATTTTAGGTTTTTCCCCACTAAAAAACAAAGATAAAAGACTATAGACCATGACATATATTTTATATAATATAGGTAAAAATTAAAATTAAATAATGAAGCTCAAACTTATTTATATTTACCTTTTTCACATTGAATTATGGTAAATTAGACGTAAATATATTCAATATGTTTCTTCTCCATCACCAAATTTCATGTTTCTTCGTCAGTAAGCCACAGAGTTAAAAAACTATAAATGAATGACAAATATTTTAGGGTTTTTCTTCACCATCCCAAAGTCTTAGGTTTTTTTATCACTAAACACTGTTCATAATAGACTATAGTAGGTGTAAAAAGTTAATTATATTTTATTTTTCAAAACCATCATAAAATTTTAGAATTTTCGCCACTAAAAAACAAAGATAAAAGACTATAGTCCACGACATATATTTTAATTAAATAAGTAAAAATTAAAATTAAATAATGAAGCTCAAAATTATTTATATTTACCTTTTTCACATTAAAATATGGTAAATTAGATGTAAATATATTCAATATGTTTCTTCTCCATCATCAAATTTTAAGTTTCTTCGCCAGTAAGCCACAGAGTTAAAAAACTAGAAATGAATGACAAATATTTTAGGTTTTTTCTTCACCATCCTAAAGTCTTAGGTTTTTTTATCACTAAGCACCGTACATAATTGACTATAGTAGGTGTAAAAAGTTAATTATATTTTATTTTTGAACACCAACATAAAATTTTAGGTTTTTCCCCACTAAAAAACAAAGATAAAAGACTATAGTCCATGACATATATTTTATATAATATAGGTAAAATTTAAAATTAAATAAGGAAGTTCAAACTTATTTATATTTACATTTTTCACATTGAATTATGGTAAATTAGATGTAAATATATTCAATATGTTTCTTCTCCATCACTAAATTTCATGTTTCTTCGTCAGTAAGCCACAGAGTTAAAAAATATAAATGAATGACAAATATTTTAGATTTTTTCTTCACCATCCTAAAGTCTTAGGTTTTTTTATCACTTAGCACCGTACATAATAGACTATAGTAGGTGTAAAAAATTAATTATATTTTATTTTTCAACTCCAACATAAAATTTTAGGTTTTTCCCCACTAAAAAACAAAGATAAAAGACTATAGTCCACGACATATATTTTAATTAAATAAGTAAAAATTAAAATTAAATAATGAAACTCAAAATTATTTATATTTACCTTTTTCACATTGAAATATTGTAAATTAGATGTAAATATATTCAATATGTTTCTTCTCATTCATCAAATTTTATGTTTCTTCGTCAGTAAGCCACAGAGTTAAAAAACTAGAAATGAATGACAAATATTTTAGGTTTTTTCTTCACCATCCTAAAGTGTTAGGTTTTTTTATCACTAAGCACCGTACATAATTGACTATAGTAGGTGTAAAAAGTTAATTATATTTTATTTTTGAACTCCAACATAAAATTTTAGGTTTTTCCCCACTAAAAAACAAAGATAAAAGACTATAGTCCATGACATATATTTTATATAATATAGGTAAAAATTAAAATTAAATAATGAAGCTCAAACTTATTTATATTTACATTTTTCACATTGAATTATGGTAAATTAGATGTAAATATATTCAATATGTTTCTTCTCCATCACCAAATTTCATGTTTCTTCGTCAGTAAGCCACAGAGTTAAAAAATATATATGAATGACAAATATTTTAGGTTTTTTCTTCCACATCCCAAAGTCTTACGTTTTTTTATCAATTAGAACCGTACATAATAGACTATAGTAGGTGTAAAAAATTAATTATATTTTATTTTTCAACTCCAACATAAAATTTTAGGTTTTTCCCCACTAAAAAACAAAGATAAAAGACTATAGACCATGACATATATTTTATATAATATAGGTAAAAATTAAAATTAAATAATGAAGCTCAAACTTATTTATATTTACCTTTTTCACATTGAATTATGGTAAATTAGATGTAAATATATTCAATATGTTTCTTCTTCATCACCAAATTTCATGTTTCTTCGTCAGTAAGCCACGGAGTTAAAAAACTATAAATGAATGACAAATATTTTAGGTTTTTTCTTCACCATCCCAAAGTCTTAGGTTTTTTTATCCCTAAGCACCGAACATAATAGACTATAGTAGGTGTAAAAAGTTAATTATATTTTATTTTTGAACTCCAACATAAAATTTTAGGTTTTTCTCCACTAAAAAACAAAGATAAAAGACTATAGTCCACGACATATATTTTAATTAAATAAGTAAAAATTAGATTTAAATAATGAAGCTTAAAAGTATTTATATTTACCTTTTTCACATTGAAATATGGTAAATTAGATGTAAATATATTCAATATGTTTCTTCTCCATCATCAAATTTTATGTTTCTTCGTCAGTAAGCCACAGAGTTAAAAAAACTATAAATGAATGACAAATATTTTAGGTTTTTTCTTCACCATCCCAAAGTCTTAGGTTTTTTTTATCACTAAGCACCGTGCATAATAGACTATATTAGGTGTAAAAAGTTAAATATATTTTATTTTTGAACTCCAACATAAAATTTTAGGTTTTTCCCCACTAAAAAACAAAGATAAAAGACTATAGTCCATGACATATATTTTATATAATATAGGTAAAAATTAAAATTAAATAATGAAGCTCAAACTTATTTATATTTACCTGTTTCACATTGAATTATGGTAAATTAGATGTAAATATATTCAATATGTTTCTTCTTCATCACCAAATTTCATGTTTCTTCGTCAGTAAGCCACAAAGTTAAAAAAACTACAAATGAATAACAATACTTTAGGTTTTTTCTTCACCATCCCAAAGTCTTAGGTTATTTTATCACTAAGCACCGTACATAATTGACTATAGTAGGTGTAAAAAGTTAATTATATTTTATTTTTGAGCTCCAACATAAAATTTTAGGTTTTTCCCCACTAAAAAACAAAGATAAAAGACTATAGTCCATGACATATATTTTATATAATATAGGTAAAATTTAAAATTAAATAATGAAGTTCAAACTTATTTATATTTACATTTTTCACATTGAATTATGGTATATTAGATGTAAATATATTCAATATGTTTCTTCTCCATCACTAAATTTCATGTTTCTTCGTCAGTAAGCCACAGAGTTAAAAAATATAAATGAATGACAAATATTTTAGGTTTTTTCTTCACCATCCTAAAGTCTTAGGTTTTTTTATCACTTAGCACCGTACATAATAGACTATAGTAGGTGTAAAAAATTAATTATATTTTATTTTTCAACTCCAACATAAAATTTTAGGTTTTTCCCCACTAAAAAACAAAGATAAAAGACTATAGACCATGACATATATTTTATATAATATAGGTAAAAATTAAAATTAAATAATGAAGCTCAAACTTATTTATATTTACCTTTTTCACATTGAATTATGGTAAATTAGACGTAAATATATTCAATATGTTTCTTCTCCATCACCAAATTTCATGTTTCTTCGTCAGTAAGCCACAGAGTTAAAAAACTATAAATGAATGACAAATATTTTAGGGTTTTTCTTCACCATCCCAAAGTCTTAGGTTTTTTTATCACTAAACACTGTTCATAATAGACTATAGTAGGTGTAAAAAGTTAATTATATATTATTTTTCAAAACCATCATAAAATTTTAGAATTTTCGCCACTAAAAAACAAAGATAAAAGACTATAGTCCACGACATATATTTTAATTAAATAAGTAAAAATTAAAATTAAATAATGAAGCTCAAAATTATTTATATTTACCTTTTTCACATTAAAATATGGTAAATTAGATGTAAATATATTCAATATGTTTCTTCTCCATCATCAAATTTTATGTTTCTTCGCCAGTAAGCCACAGAGTTAAAAAACTAGAAATGAATGACAAATATTTTAGGTTTTTTCTTCACCATCCTAAAGTCTTAGGTTTTTTTTATCACTAAGCACCGTACATAATTGACTATAGTAGGTGTAAAAAGTTAATTATATTTTATTTTTGAACACCAACATAAAATTTTAGGTTTTTCCCCACTAAAAAACAAAGATAAAAGACTATAGTCCATGACATATATTTTATATAATATAGGTAAAATTTAAAATTAAATAAGGAAGTTCAAACTTATTTATATTTACATTTTTCACATTGAATTATGGTAAATTAGATGTAAATATATTCAATATGTTTCTTCTCCATCACTAAATTTCATGTTTCTTCGTCAGTAAGCCACAGAGTTAAAAAATATAAATGAATGACAAATATTTTAGATTTTTTCTTCACCATCCTAAAGTCTTAGGTTTTTTTATCACTTAGCACCGTACATAATAGACTATAGTAGGTGTAAAAAATTAATTATATTTTATTTTTCAACTCCAACATAAAATTTTAGGTTTTTCCCCACTAAAAAACAAAGATAAAAGACTATAGTCCACGACATATATTTTAATTAAATAAGTAAAAATTAAAATTAAATAATGAAACTCAAAATTATTTATATTTACCTTTTTCACATTGAAATATTGTAAATTAGATGTAAATATATTCAATATGTTTCTTCTCATTCATCAAATTTTATGTTTCTTCGTCAGTAAGCCACAGAGTTAAAAAACTAGAAATGAATGACAAATATTTTAGGTTTTTTCTTCACCATCCTAAAGTGTTAGGTTTTTTTATCACTAAGCACCGTACATAATTGACTATAGTAGGTGTAAAAAGTTAATTATATTTTATTTTTGAACTCCAACATAAAATTTTAGGTTTTTCCCCACTAAAAAACAAAGATAAAAGACTATAGTCCATGACATATATTTTATATAATATAGGTAAAAATTAAAATTAAATAATGAAGCTCAAACTTATTTATATTTACATTTTTCACATTGAATTATGGTAAATTAGATGTAAATATATTCAATATGTTTCTTCTCCATCACCAAATTTCATGTTTCTTCGTCAGTAAGCCACAGAGTTAAAAAATATATATGAATGACAAATATTTTAGGTTTTTTCTTCCACATCCCAAAGTCTTACGTTTTTTTATCAATTAGCACCGTACATAATAGACTATAGTAGGTGTAAAAAATTAATTATATTTTATTTTTCAACTCCAACATAAAATTTTAGGTTTTTCCCCACTAAAAAACAAAGATAAAAGACTATAGACCATGACATATATTTTATATAATATAGGTAAAAATTAAAATTAAATAATGAAGCTCAAACTTATTTATATTTACCTTTTTCACATTGAATTATGGTAAATTAGATGTAAATATATTCAATATGTTTCTTCTTCATCACCAAATTTCATGTTTCTTCGTCAGTAAGCCACGGAGTTAAAAAACTATAAATGAATGACAAATATTTTAGGTTTTTTCTTCACCATCCCAAAGTCTTAGGTTTTTTTATCCCTAAGCACCGAACATAATAGACTATAGTAGGTGTAAAAAGTTAATTATATTTTATTTTTGAACTCCAACATAAAATTTTAGGTTTTTCTCCACTAAAAAACAAAGATAAAAGACTATAGTCCACGACATATATTTTAATTAAATAAGTAAAAATTAAATTTAAATAATGAAGCTTAAAAGTATTTATATTTACCTTTTTCACATTGAAATATGGTAAATTAGATGTAAATATATTCAATATGTTTCTTCTCCATCATCAAATTTTATGTTTCTTCGTCAGTAAGCCACAGAGTTAAAAAAACTATAAATGAATGACAAATATTTTAGGTTTTTTCTTCACCATCCCAAAGTCTTAGGTTTTTTTTATCACTAAGCACCGTGCATAATAGACTATATTAGGTGTAAAAAGTTAATTATATTTTATTTTTGAACTCCAACATAAAATTTTAGGTTTTTCCCCACTAAAAAACAAAGATAAAAGACTATAGTCCATGACATATATTTTATATAATATAGGTAAAAATTAAAATTAAATAATGAAGCTCAAACTTATTTATATTTACCTTTTTCACATTGAATTATGGTAAATTAGATGTAAATATATTCAATATGTTTCTTCTTCATCACCAAATTTCATGTTTCTTCGTCAGTAAGCCACAAAGTTAAAAAAACTACAAATGAATAACAATACTTTAGGTTTTTTCTTCACCATCCCAAAGTCTTAGGTTTTTTTATCACTAAGCGCCGTACATAATAGACCATAGTAGGCGTAAAAAGTTAATTATACTTTATTTTTCAACTCCAACATATAATTTTAGGTTTTTCCCCACTAAAAAAGAAAGATAAAAGACTATATTCCATGACATATATTTTAATTAATATAGCTAAAAATTAAAATTAAATAATGAAGCTCAAACGTATTTATATTTAACTTTTTCATATTGAATTATGGTAAATTATATGTAAATATATTCAATATGTTTTTTCTCCATCACCAAATTTCATGTTTCTTCGTCAGTAAGCCACAGAGTTAAAAAACATTAAATGAATGACAAATATTTTAGGTTTTTTCTTCACCGTCCCAAACTATTAGGTTTTTTTATCACTAAGCACCGTACACAATAGACTATAGTAGGTGTAAAAAGTTAATTAAATTTTATTTTTCAAATCCAACATAAAATTTTAGGTTTTTCCCCACTAAAAAACAAAGATAAAAGACTATAATAGTCCACGACATATATTTTAATTAAATAAGTAAAAATTAAAATTAAATAATGAAGCTCAAAATTATTTATATTTACGTTTTTCTCATTGAAATATGGTAAATTAGATGTAAATATATTCAATATGTTTCTTCTCCATCATCAAATTTTATGTTTCTTCGTCAGTAAGCCATAGAGTTAAAAAACTATAAATGAATGACAAATATTTTAGGTTTTTTCTTCACCATCCCAAAGTCTTAGGTTTTTTTATCACTAAGCACCGTACATAATTGACTATAGTAGGTGTAAAAAGTTAATTATATTTTCTTTTTGAACTCCAACATAAAATTTTAGGTTTTTCCCCACTAAAAAACAAAGATAAAAGACTATAGTCCATGACATATATTTTATATAATATAGGTAAAATTTAAAATTAAATAATGAAGTTCAAACTTATTTATATTTACATTTTTCACATTGAATTATGGTATATTAGATGTAAATATATTCAATATGTTTCTTCTCCATCACTAAATTTCATGTTTCTTCGTCAGTAAGCCACAGAGTTAAAAAATATAAATGAATGACAAATATTTTAGGTTTTTTCTTCACCATCCTAAAGTCTTAGGTTTTTTTATCACTTAGCACCGTACATAATAGACTATAGTAGGTGTAAAAAATTAATTATATTTTATTTTTCAACTCCAACATAAAATTTTAGGTTTTTCCCCACTAAAAAACAAAGATAAAAGACTATAGACCATGACATATATTTTATATAATATAGGTAAAAATTAAAATTAAATAATGAAGCTCAAACTTATTTATATTTACCTTTTTCACATTGAATTATGGTAAATTAGACGTAAATATATTCAATATGTTTCTTCTCCATCACCAAATTTCATGTTTCTTCGTCAGTAAGCCACATAGTTAAAAAACTATAAATGAATGACAAATATTTTAGGTTTTTTCTTCACCATCCCAAAGTCTTAGGTTTTTTTATCACTAAACACTGTTCATAATAGACTATAGTAGGTGTAAAAAGTTAATTATATTTTATTTTTCAAAACCATCATAAAATTTTAGAATTTTCGCCACTAAAAAACAAAGATAAAAGACTATAGTCCACGACATATATTTTAATTAAATAAGTAAAAATTAAAATTAAATAATGAAGCTCAAAATTATTTATATTTACCTTTTTCACATTAAAATATGGTAAATTAGATGTAAATATATTCAATATGTTTCTTCTCCATCATCAAATTTTATGTTTCTTCGCCAGTAAGCCACAGAGTTAAAAAACTAGAAATGAATGACAAATATTTTAGGTTTTTTCTTCACCATCCTAAAGTCTTAGGTTTTTTTATCACTAAGCACCGTACATAATTGACTATAGTAGGTGTAAAAAGTTAATTATATTTTATTTTTGAACTCCAACATAAAATTTTAGGTTTTTCCCCACTAAAAAACAAAGATAAAAGACTATAGTCCATGACATATATTTTATATAATATAGGTAAAATTTAAAATTAAATAATGAAGTTCAAACTTATTTATATTTACATTTTTCACATTGAATTATGGTAAATTAGATGTATATATATTCAATATGTTTCTTCTCCATCACTAAATTTCATGTTTCTTCGTCAGTAAGGCACAAAGTTAAAAAATATAAATGAATGACAAATATTTTAGATTTTTTCTTCACCATCCTAAAGTCTTAGGTTTTTTTATCACTTAGCACCGTACATAATAGACTATAGTAGGTGTAAAAAATTAATTATATTTTATTTTTCAACTCCAACATAAAATTTTAGGTTTTTTCCCACTAAAAAACAAAGATAAAAGACTATAGACCATGACATATATTTTATATAATATAGGTAAAAATTAAAATTAAATAATGAAGCTCAAACTTATTTATATTTACCTTTTTCACATTGAATTATGGTAAATTAGACGTAAATATATTCAATATGTTTCTTCTCCATCACCAAATTTCATGTTTCTTCGTCAGTAAGCCACAGAGTTAAAAAACTATAAATGAATGACAAATATTTTAGGTTTTTTCTTCACCATCCCAAAGTCTTAGGTTTTTTTATCACTAAACACTGTTCATAATATACTATAGTAGGTGTAAAAAGTTAATTATATTTTATTTTTCAAAACCATCATAAAATTTTAGAATTTTCGCCACTAAAAAACAAAGATAAAAGACTATAGTCCACGACATATATTTTAATTAAATAAGTAAAAATTAAAATTAAATAATGAAGCTCAAAATTATTTATATTTACCTTTTTCACATTAAAATATGGTAAATTAGATGTAAATATATTCAATATGTTTCTTCTCCATCATCAAATTTTATGTTTCTTCGTCAGTAAGCCACAGAGTTAAAAAACTAGAAATGAATGACAAATATTTTAGGTTTTTTCTTCACCATCCTAAAGTCTTAGGTTTTTTTATCACTAAGCACCGTACATAATTGACTATAGTAGGTGTAAAAAATTAATTATATTTTATTTTTCAACTCCAACATAAAATTTTAGGTTTTTCCCCACTAAAAAACAAAGATAAAAGACTATAGACCATGACATATATTTTATATAATATAGGTAAAAATTAAAATTAAATAATTAAGCTCAAACTTATTTATATTTACCTTTTTCACATTGAATTATGGTAAATTAGATGTAAATATATTCAATATGTTTCTTCTTCATCACCAAATTTCATGTTTCTTCGTCAGTAAGCCACGGAGTTAAAAAACTATAAATGAATGACAAATATTTTAGGTTTTTTCTTCACCATCCCAAAGTCTTAGGTTTTTTTATCCCTAAGCACCGAACATAATAGACTATAGTAGGTGTAAAAAGTTAATTATATTTTATTTTTGAACTCCAACATAAAATTTTAGGTTTTTCTCCACTAAAAAACAAAGATAAAAGACTATAGTCCACGACATATATTTTAATTAAATAAGTAAAAATTAAAATTAAATAATGAAGCTTAAAATTATTTATATTTAACTTTTTCACATTGAAATATGGTAAATTAGATGTAAATATATTCAATATGTTTCTTCTCCATCATCAAATTTTATGTTTCTTCGTCAGTAAGCCACAGAGTTAAAAAAACTATAAATGAATGACAAATATTTTAGGTTTTTTCTTCACCATCCCAAAGTCTTAGGTTTTTTTATCACTAAGCACCGTGCATAATAGACTATATTAGGTGTAAAAAGTTAATTATATTTTATTTTTGAACTCCAACATAAAATTTTAGGTTTTTCCTCACTAAAAAACAAAGATAAAAGACTATAGTCCATGACATATATTTTATATAATATAGGTAAAAATTAAAATTAAATAATGAAGCTCAAACTTATTTATATTTACCTTTTTCACATTGAATTATGGTAAATTAGATGTAAATATATTCAATATGTTTCTTCTTCATCACCAAATTTCATGTTTCTTCGTCAGTAAGCCACAAAGTTAAAAAAACTACAAATGAATAACAATACTTTAGGTTTTTTCTTCACCATCCCAAAGTCTTAGGTTTTTTTATCACTAAGCACCGTACATAATAGACCATAGTAGGCGTAAAAAGTTAATTATATTTTATTTTTCAACTCCAACATAAAATTTTAGGTTTTTCCCCACTAAAAAAGAAAGATAAAAGACTATATTCCATGACATATATTTTAATTAATATAGCTAAAAATTAAAATTAAATAATGAAGCTCAAACGTATTTATATTTAACTTTTTCATATTGAATTATGGTAAATTAGATGTAAATATATTCAATATGTTTTTTCTCCATCACCAAATTTCATGTTTCTTCGTCAGTAAACCACATAGTTAAAAAACATTAAATGAATGACAAATATTTTAGGTTTTTTCTTCACCGTCCCAAAGTATTAGGATTTTTTATCACTAAGCACCGTACACAATAGACTATAGTAGGTGTAAAAATTTAATTAAATTTTATTTTTCAAATCCAACAAATTTTTTTAGGTTTTTCCCCACTAAAAAACAAAGATAAAAGACTATAGTCCACGACATATATTTTAATTAAATATTTAAAAATTAAAATGAAATAATGAAGCTCAAAATTATTTATATTTACCTTTTTCTCATTGCATTATGGTAAATTAGATGTAAATATATTCAATATATTTCTTCTCCATCATCAAATTTTATGTTTCTTCGTCAGTAAGCCACAGAGTTAAAAAACTATAAATGAATGACAAATATTTTAGGTTTTTTCTTCACCATCCCAAAGTCTTAGGTTTTTTTATCAATAAGCACCGTACATAATTGACTATAGTAGGTGTAAAAAGTTAATTATATTTTATTTTTCAACTCCAACATAAAATTTTAGGTTTTTCCCCACTAAAAAACAAAGATAAAAGACTATAGTCCATGACATATATTTTATATAATATAGGTAAAAATTAAAATTAAATAATGAAGCTCAAACTTATTTATATTTACCTTTTTCACATTGAATTATGGTAAATTAGACGTAAATATATTCAATATGTTTCTTCTCTATCACCAAATTTCATGTTTCTTCGTCAGTAAGCCACAAAGTTAAAAAACTATAAATGAATGACAAATATTTTAGGTTTTTTCTTCACCATCCCAAAGTCTTAGGTTTTTTTATCACTAAACACCGTTCATAATAGATTATAGTAGGTGTAAAAAGTTAATTATATTTTATTTTCAAATCCAACATAAAATTTTAGGTTTTTCCCCACTAAAAAACAAAGATAAAAGACTATAATAGTCCACGACATATATTTTAATTAAATAAGTAAAAATTAACATTAAATAATGAAGCTCAAAATTATTTATATTTACGTTTTTCTCATTGAAATATGGTAAATTAGATGTAAATATATTCAATATGTTTCTTCTCCATCATCAAATTTTATGTTTCTTCGTCAGTAAGCCACAGAGTTAAAAAACTATAAATGAATGACAAATATTTTAGGTTTTTTCTTCACCATCCCAAAGTCTTAGGTTATTTTATCACTAAGCACCGTACATAATTGACTATAGTAGGTGTAAAAAGTTAATTATATTTTATTTTTGAGCTCCAACATAAAATTTTAGGTTTTTCCCCACTAAAAAACAAAGATAAAAGACTATAGTCCATGACATATATTTTATATAATATAGGTAAAATTTAAAATTAAATAATGAAGTTCAAACTTATTTATATTTACATTTTTCACATTGAATTATGGTATATTAGATGTAAATATATTCAATATGTTTCTTCTCCATCACTAAATTTCATGTTTCTTCGTCAGTAAGCCACAGAGTTAAAAAATATAAATGAATGACAAATATTTTAGGTTTTTTCTTCACCATCCTAAAGTCTTAGGTTTTTTTATCACTTAGCACCGTACATAATAGACTATAGTAGGTGTAAAAAATTAATTATATTTTATTTTTCAACTCCAACATAAAATTTTAGGTTTTTCCCCACTAAAAAACAAAGATAAAAGACTATAGACCATGACATATATTTTATATAATATAGGTAAAAATTAAAATTAAATAATGAAGCTCAAACTTATTTATATTTACCTTTTTCACATTGAATTATGGTAAATTAGACGTAAATATATTCAATATGTTTCTTCTCCATCACCAAATTTCATGTTTCTTCGTCAGTAAGCCACAGAGTTAAAAAACTATAAATGAATGACAAATATTTTAGGGTTTTTCTTCACCATCCCAAAGTCTTAGGTTTTTTTATCACTAAACACTGTTCATAATAGACTATAGTAGGTGTAAAAAGTTAATTATATTTTATTTTTCAAAACCATCATAAAATTTTAGAATTTTCGCCACTAAAAAACAAAGATAAAAGACTATAGTCCACGACATATATTTTAATTAAATAAGTAAAAATTAAAATTAAATAATGAAGCTCAAAATTATTTATATTTACCTTTTTCACATTAAAATATGGTAAATTAGATGTAAATATATTCAATATGTTTCTTCTCCATCATCAAATTTTATGTTTCTTCGCCAGTAAGCCACAGAGTTAAAAAACTAGAAATGAATGACAAATATTTTAGGTTTTTTCTTCACCATCCTAAAGTCTTAGGTTTTTTTATCACTAAGCACCGTACATAATTGACTATAGTAGGTGTAAAAAGTTAATTATATTTTATTTTTGAACACCAACATAAAATTTTAGGTTTTTCCCCACTAAAAAACAAAGATAAAAGACTATAGTCCATGACATATATTTTATATAATATAGGTAAAATTTAAAATTAAATAAGGAAGTTCAAACTTATTTATATTTACATTTTTCACATTGAATTATGGTAAATTAGATGTAAATATATTCAATATGTTTCTTCTCCATCACTAAATTTCATGTTTCTTCGTCAGTAAGCCACAGAGTTAAAAAATATAAATGAATGACAAATATTTTAGATTTTTTCTTCACCATCCTAAAGTCTTAGGTTTTTTTATCACTTAGCACCGTACATAATAGACTATAGTAGGTGTAAAAAATTAATTATATTTTATTTTTCAACTCCAACATAAAATTTTAGGTTTTTCCCCACTAAAAAACAAAGATAAAAGACTATAGTCCACGACATATATTTTAATTAAATAAGTAAAAATTAAAATTAAATAATGAAACTCAAAATTATTTATATTTACCTTTTTCACATTGAAATATTGTAAATTAGATGTAAATATATTCAATATGTTTCTTCTCATTCATCAAATTTTATGTTTCTTCGTCAGTAAGCCACAGAGTTAAAAAACTAGAAATGAATGACAAATATTTTAGGTTTTTTCTTCACCATCCTAAAGTGTTAGGTTTTTTTATCACTAAGCACCGTACATAATTGACTATAGTAGGTGTAAAAAGTTAATTATATTTTATTTTTGAACTCCAACATAAAATTTTAGGTTTTTCCCCACTAAAAAACAAAGATAAAAGACTATAGTCCATGACATATATTTTATATAATATAGGTAAAAATTAAAATTAAATAATGAAGCTCAAACTTATTTATATTTACATTTTTCACATTGAATTATGGTAAATTAGATGTAAATATATTCAATATGTTTCTTCTCCATCACCAAATTTCATGTTTCTTCGTCAGTAAGCCACAGAGTTAAAAAATATATATGAATGACAAATATTTTAGGTTTTTTCTTCCACATCCCAAAGTCTTACGTTTTTTTATCAATTAGAACCGTACATAATAGACTATAGTAGGTGTAAAAAATTAATTATATTTTATTTTTCAACTCCAACATAAAATTTTAGGTTTTTCCCCACTAAAAAACAAAGATAAAAGACTATAGACCATGACATATATTTTATATAATATAGGTAAAAATTAAAATTAAATAATGAAGCTCAAACTTATTTATATTTACCTTTTTCACATTGAATTATGGTAAATTAGATGTAAATATATTCAATATGTTTCTTCTTCATCACCAAATTTCATGTTTCTTCGTCAGTAAGCCACGGAGTTAAAAAACTATAAATGAATGACAAATATTTTAGGTTTTTTCTTCACCATCCCAAAGTCTTAGGTTTTTTTATCCCTAAGCACCGAACATAATAGACTATAGTAGGTGTAAAAAGTTAATTATATTTTATTTTTGAACTCCAACATAAAATTTTAGGTTTTTCTCCACTAAAAAACAAAGATAAAAGACTATAGTCCACGACATATATTTTAATTAAATAAGTAAAAATTAAATTTAAATAATGAAGCTTAAAAGTATTTATATTTACCTTTTTCACATTGAAATATGGTAAATTAGATGTAAATATATTCAATATGTTTCTTCTCCATCATCAAATTTTATGTTTCTTCGTCAGTAAGCCACAGAGTTAAAAAAACTATAAATGAATGACAAATATTTTAGGTTTTTTCTTCACCATCCCAAAGTCTTAGGTTTTTTTTATCACTAAGCACCGTGCATAATAGACTATATTAGGTGTAAAAAGTTAATTATATTTTATTTTTGAACTCCAACATAAAATTTTAGGTTTTTCCCCACTAAAAAACAAAGATAAAAGACTATAGTCCATGACATATATTTTATATAATATAGGTAAAAATTAAAATTAAATAATGAAGCTCAAACTTATTTATATTTACCTTTTTCACATTGAATTATGGTAAATTAGATGTAAATATATTCAATATGTTTCTTCTTCATCACCAAATTTCATGTTTCTTCGTCAGTAAGCCACAAAGTTAAAAAAACTACAAATGAATAACAATACTTTAGGTTTTTTCTTCACCATCCCAAAGTCTTAGGTTTTTTTATCACTAAGCGCCGTACATAATAGACCATAGTAGGCGTAAAAAGTTAATTATACTTTATTTTTCAACTCCAACATATAATTTTAGGTTTTTCCCCACTAAAAAAGAAAGATAAAAGACTATATTCCATGACATATATTTTAATTAATATAGCTAAAAATTAAAATTAAATAATGAAGCTCAAACGTATTTATATTTAACTTTTTCATATTGAATTATGGTAAATTAGATGTAAATATATTCAATATGTTTTTTCTCCATCACCAAATTTCATGTTTCTTCGTCAGTAAGCCACAGAGTTAAAAAACATTAAATGAATGACAAATATTTTAGGTTTTTTCTTCACCGTCCCAAATTATTAGGTTTTTTTATCACTAAGCACCGTACACAATAGACTATAGTAGGTGTAAAAAGTTAATTAAATTTTATTTTTCAAATCCAACATAAAATTTTAGGTTTTTCCCCACTAAAAAACAAAGATAAAAGACTATAATAGTCCACGACATATATTTTAATTAAATAAGTAAAAATTAAAATTAAATAATGAAGCTCAAAATTATTTATATTTACGTTTTTCTCATTGAAATATGGTAAATTAGATGTAAATATATTCAATATGTTTCTTCTCCATCATCAAATTTTATGTTTCTTCGTCAGTAAGCCATAGAGTTAAAAAACTATAAATGCATGACAAATATTTTAGGTTTTTTCTTCACCATCCCAAAGTCTTAGGTTTTTTTATCACTAAGCACCGTACATAATTGACTATAGTAGGTGGAAAAAGTTAATTATATTTTCTTTTTGAACTCCAACATAAAATTTTAGGTTTTTCCCCACTAAAAAACAAAGATAAAAGACTATAGTCCATGACATATATTTTATATAATATAGGTAAAATTTAAAATTAAATAATGAAGTTCAAAATTATTTATATTTACATTTTTCACATTGAATTATGGTATATTAGATGTAAATATATTCAATATGTTTCTTCTCCATCACTAAATTTCATGTTTCTTCGTCAGTAAGCCACAGAGTTAAAAAATATAAATGAATGACAAATATTTTAGGTTTTTTCTTCACCATCCTAAAGTCTTAGGTTTTTTTATCACTTAGCACCGTACATAATAGACTATAGTAGGTGTAAAAAATTAATTATATTTTATTTTTCAACTCCAACATAAAATTTTAGGTTTTTCCCCACTAAAAAACAAAGATAAAAGACTATAGACCATGACATATATTTTATATAATATAGGTAAAAATTAAAATTAAATAATGAAGCTCAAACTTATTTATATTTACCTTTTTCACATTGAATTATGGTAAATTAGACGTAAATATATTCAATATGTTTCTTCTCCATCACCAAATTTCATGTTTCTTCGTCAGTAAGCCACAGAGTTAAAAAACTATAAATGAATGACAAATATTTTAGGTTTTTTCTTCACCATCCCAAAGTCTTAGGTTTTTTTATCACTAAACACTGTTCATAATAGACTATAGTAGGTGTAAAAAGTTAATTATATTTTATTTTTCAAAACCATCATAAAATTTTAGAATTTTCGCCACTAAAAAACAAAGATAAAAGACTATAGTCCACGACATATATTTTAATTAAATAAGTAAAAATTAAAATTAAATAATGAAGCTCAAAATTATTTATATTTACCTTTTTCACATTAAAATATGGTAAATTAGATGTAAATATATTCAATATGTTTCTTCTCCATCATCAAATTTTATGTTTCTTCGCCAGTAAGCCACAGAGTTAAAAAACTAGAAATGAATGACAAATATTTTAGGTTTTTTCTTCACCATCCTAAAGTCTTAGGTTTTTTTATCACTAAGCACCGTACATAATTGACTATAGTAGGTGTAAAAAGTTAATTATATTTTATTTTTGAACTCCAACATAAAATTTTAGGTTTTTCCCCACTAAAAAACAAAGATAAAAGACTATAGTCCATGACATATATTTTATATAATATAGGTAAAATTTAAAATTAAATAATGAAGTTCAAACTTATTTATATTTACATTTTTCACATTGAATTATGGTAAATTAGATGTATATATATTCAATATGTTTCTTCTCCATCACTAAATTTCATGTTTCTTCGTCAGTAAGGCACAGAGTTAAAAAATATAAATGAATGACAAATATTTTAGATTTTTTCTTCACCATCCTAAAGTCTTAGGTTTTTTTATCACTTAGCACCGTACATAATAGACTATAGTAGGTGTAAAAAATTAATTATATTTTATTTTTCAACTCCAACATAAAATTTTAGGTTTTTTCCCACTAAAAAACAAAGATAAAAGACTATAGACCATGACATATATTTTATATAATATAGGTAAAAATTAAAATTAAATAATGAAGCTCAAACTTATTTATATTTACCTTTTTCACATTGAATTATGGTAAATTAGACGTAAATATATTCAATATGTTTCTTCTCCATCACCAAATTTCATGTTTCTTCGTCAGTAAGCCACAGAGTTAAAAAACTATAAATGAATGACAAATATTTTAGGTTTTTTCTTCACCATCCCAAAGTCTTAGGTTTTTTTATCACTAAACACTGTTCATAATATACTATAGTAGGTGTAAAAAGTTAATTATATTTTATTTTTCAAAACCATCATAAAATTTTAGAATTTTCGCCACTAAAAAACAAAGATAAAAGACTATAGTCCACGACATATATTTTAATTAAATAAGTAAAAATTAAAATTAAATAATGAAGCTCAAAATTATTTATATTTACCTTTTTCACATTAAAATATGGTAAATTAGATGTAAATATATTCAATATGTTTCTTCTCCATCATCAAATTTTATGTTTCTTCGCCAGTAAGCCACAGAGTTAAAAAACTAGAAATGAATGACAAATATTTTAGGTTTTTTCTTCACCATCCTAAAGTCTTAGGTTTTTTTATCACTAAGCACCGTACATAATTGACTATAGTAGGTGTAAAAAGTTAATTATATTTTATTTTTGAACTCCAACATAAAATTTTAGGTTTTTCCCCACTAAAAAACAAAGATAAAAGACTATAGTCCATGACATATATTTTATATAATATAGGTAAAATTTAAAATTAAATAATGAAGTTCAAACTTATTTATATTTACATTTTTCACATTGAATTATGGTAAATTAGATGTATATATATTCAATATGTTTCTTCTCCATCACTAAATTTCATGTTTCTTCGTCAGTAAGGCACAGAGTTAAAAAATATAAATGAATGACAAATATTTTAGATTTTTTCTTCACCATCCTAAAGTCTTAGGTTTTTTTATCACTTAGCACCGTACATAATAGACTATAGTAGGTGTAAAAAATTAATTATATTTTATTTTTCAACTCCAACATAAAATTTTAGGTTTTTTCCCACTAAAAAACAAAGATAAAAGACTATAGACCATGACATATATTTTATATAATATAGGTAAAAATTAAAATTAAATAATGAAGCTCAAACTTATTTATATTTACCTTTTTCACATTGAATTATGGTAAATTAGACGTAAATATATTCAATATGTTTCTTCTCCATCACCAAATTTCATGTTTCTTCGTCAGTAAGCCACAGAGTTAAAAAACTATAAATGAATGACAAATATTTTAGGTTTTTTCTTCACCATCCCAAAGTCTTAGGTTTTTTTATCACTAAACACTGTTCATAATATACTATAGTAGGTGTAAAAAGTTAATTATATTTTATTTTTCAAAACCATCATAAAATTTTAGAATTTTCGCCACTAAAAAACAAAGATAAAAGACTATAGTCCACGACATATATTTTAATTAAATAAGTAAAAATTAAAATTAAATAATGAAGCTCAAAATTATTTATATTTACCTTTTTCACATTAAAATATGGTAAATTAGATGTAAATATATTCAATATGTTTCTTCTCCATCATCAAATTTTATGTTTCTTCGTCAGTAAGCCACAGAGTTAAAAAACTAGAAATGAATGACAAATATTTTAGGTTTTTTCTTCACCATCCTAAAGTCTTAGGTTTTTTTATCACTAAGCACCGTACATAATTGACTATAGTAGGTGTAAAAAATTAATTATATTTTATTTTTCAACTCCAACATAAAATTTTAGGTTTTTCCCCACTAAAAAACAAAGATAAAAGACTATAGACCATGACATATATTTTATATAATATAGGTAAAAATTAAAATTAAATAATTAAGCTCAAACTTATTTATATTTACCTTTTTCACATTGAATTATGGTAAATTAGATGTAAATATATTCAATATGTTTCTTCTTCATCACCAAATTTCATGTTTCTTCGTCAGTAAGCCACGGAGTTAAAAAACTATAAATGAATGACAAATATTTTAGGTTTTTTCTTCACCATCCCAAAGTCTTAGGTTTTTTTATCCCTAAGCACCGAACATAATAGACTATAGTAGGTGTAAAAAGTTAATTATATTTTATTTTTGAACTCCAACATAAAATTTTAGGTTTTTCTCCACTAAAAAACAAAGATAAAAGACTATAGTCCACGACATATATTTTAATTAAATAAGTAAAAATTAAAATTAAATAATGAAGCTTAAAATTATTTATATTTAACTTTTTCACATTGAAATATGGTAAATTAGATGTAAATATATTCAATATGTTTCTTCTCCATCATCAAATTTTATATTTCTTCGTCAGTAAGCCACAGAGTTAAAAAAACTATAAATGAATGACAAATATTTTAGGTTTTTTCTTCACCATCCCAAAGTCTTAGGTTTTTTTATCACTAAGCACCGTGCATAATAGACTATATTAGGTGTAAAAAGTTAATTATATCTTATTTTTGAACTCCAACATAAAATTTTAGGTTTTTCCTCACTAAAAAACAAAGATAAAAGACTATAGTCCATGACATATATTTTATATAATATAGGTAAAAATTAAAATTAAATAATGAAGCTCAAACTTATTTATATTTACCTTTTTCACATTGAATTATGGTAAATTAGATGTAAATATATTCAATATGTTTCTTCTTCATCACCAAATTTCATGTTTCTTCGTCAGTAAGCCACAAAGTTAAAAAAACTACAAATGAATAACAATACTTTAGGTTTTTTCTTCACCATCCCAAAGTCTTAGGTTTTTTTATCACTAAGCGCCGTACATAATAGACCATAGTAGGCGTAAAAAGTTAATTATACTTTATTTTTCAACTCCAACATATAATTTTAGGTTTTTCCCCACTAAAAAAGAAAGATAAAAGACTATATTCCATGACATATATTTTAATTAATATAGCTAAAAATTAAAATTAAATAATGAAGCTCAAACGTATTTATATTTAACTTTTTCATATTGAATTATGGTAAATTAGATGTAAATATATTCAATATGTTTTTTCTCCATCACCAAATTTCATGTTTCTTCGTCAGTAAGCCACAGAGTTAAAAAACATTAAATGAATGACAAATATTTTAGGTTTTTTCTTCACCGTCCCAAAGTATTAGGTTTTTTTATCACTAAGCACCGTACACAATAGACTATAGTAGGTGTAAAAAGTTAATTAAATTTTATTTTTCAAATCCAACATAAAATTTTAGGTTTTTCCCCACTAAAAAACAAAGATAAAAGACTATAATAGTCCACGACATATATTTTAATTAAATAAGTAAAAATTAAAATTAAATAATGAAGCTCAAAATTATTTATATTTACGTTTTTCTCATTGAAATATGGTAAATTAGATGTAAATATATTCAATATGTTTCTTCTCCATCATCAAATTTTATGTTTCTTCGTCAGTAAGCCATAGAGTTAAAAAACTATAAATGAATGACAAATATTTTAGGTTTTTTCTTCACCATCCCAAAGTCTTAGGTTTTTTTATCACTAAGCACCGTACATAATTGACTATAGTAGGTGTAAAAAGTTAATTATATTTTCTTTTTGAACTCCAACATAAAATTTTAGGTTTTTCCCCACTAAAAAACAAAGATAAAAGACTATAGTCCATGACATATATTTTATATAATATAGGTAAAATTTAAAATTAAATAATGAAGTTCAAACTTATTTATATTTACATTTTTCACATTGAATTATGGTATATTAGATGTAAATATATTCAATATGTTTCTTCTCCATCACTAAATTTCATGTTTCTTCGTCAGTAAGCCACAGAGTTAAAAAATATAAATGAATGACAAATATTTTAGGTTTTTTCTTCACCATCCTAAAGTCTTAGGTTTTTTTATCACTTAGCACCTTACATAATAGACTATAGTAGGTGTAAAAAATTAATTATATTTTATTTTTCAACTCCAACATAAAATTTTAGGTTTTTCCCCACTAAAAAACAAAGATAAAAGACTATAGACCATGACATATATTTTATATAATATAGGTAAAAATTAAAATTAAATAATGAAGCTCAAACTTATTTATATTTACCTTTTTCACATTGAATTATGGTAAATTAGACGTAAATATATTCAATATGTTTCTTCTCCATCACCAAATTTCATGTTTCTTCGTCAGTAAGCCACAGAGTTAAAAAACTATAAATGAATGACAAATATTTTAGGTTTTTTCTTCACCATCCCAAAGTCTTAGGTTTTTTTATCACTAAACACTTTTCATAATAGACTATAGTAGGTGTAAAAAGTTAATTATATTTTATTTTTCAAAACCATCATAAAATTTTAGAATTTTCGCCACTAAAAAACAAAGATAAAAGACTATAGTCCACGACATATATTTTAATTAAATAAGTAAAAATTAAAATTAAATAATGAAGCTCAAAATTATTTATATTTACCTTTTTCACATTAAAATATGGTAAATTAGATGTAAATATATTCAATATGTTTCTTCTCCATCATCAAATTTTATGTTTCTTCGCCAGTAAGCCACAGAGTTAAAAAACTAGAAATGAATGACAAATATTTTAGGTTTTTTCTTCACCATCCTAAAGTCTTAGGTTTTTTTATCACTAAGCACCGTACATAATTGACTATAGTAGGTGTAAAAAGTTAATTATATTTTATTTTTGAACTCCAACATAAAATTTTAGGTTTTTCCCCACTAAAAAACAAAGATAAAAGACTATAGTCCATGACATATATTTTATATAATATAGGTAAAATTTAAAATTAAATAATGAAGTTCAAACTTATTTATATTTACATTTTTCACATTGAATTATGGTAAATTAGATGTATATATATTCAATATGTTTCTTCTCCATCACTAAATTTCATGTTTCTTCGTCAGTAAGGGACAGAGTTAAAAAATATAAATGAATGACAAATATTTTAGATTTTTTCTTCACCATCCTAAAGTCTTAGGTTTTTTTATCACTTAGCACCGTACATAATAGACTATAGTAGGTGTAAAAAATTAATTATATTTTATTTTTCAACTCCAACATAAAATTTTAGGTTTTTTCCCACTAAAAAACAAAGATAAAAGACTATATAGACCATGACATATATTTTATATAATATAGGTAAAAATTAAAATTAAATAATGAAGCTCAAACTTATTTATATTTACCTTTTTCACATTGAATTATGGTAAATTAGACGTAAATATATTCAATATGTTTCTTCTCCATCACCAAATTTCATGTTTCTTCGTCAGTAAGCCACAGAGTTAAAAAACTATAAATGAATGACAAATATTTTAGGTTTTTTCTTCACCATCCCAAAGTCTTAGGTGTTTTTATCACTAAACACTGTTCATAATATACTATAGTAGGTGTAAAAAGTTAATTATATTTTATTTTTCAAAACCATCATAAAATTTTAGAATTTTCGCCACTAAAAAACAAAGATAAAAGACTATAGTCCACGACATATATTTTAATTAAATAAGTAAAAATTAAAATTAAATAATGAAGCTCAAAATTATTTATATTTACCTTTTTCACATTAAAATATGGTAAATTAGATGTAAATATATTCAATATGTTTCTTCTCCATCATCAAATTTTATGTTTCTTCGTCAGTAAGCCACAGAGTTAAAAAACTAGAAATGAATGACAAATATTTTAGGTTTTTTCTTCACCATCCTAAAGTCTTAGGTTTTTTTATCACTAAGCACCGTACATAATTGACTATAGTAGGTGTAAAAAGTTAATTATATTTTATTTTTGAACTCCAACATAAAATTTTAGGTTTTTCCCCACTAAAAAACAAAGATAAAAGACTATAGTCCATGACATATATTTTATATAATATAGGTAAAATTTAAAATTAAATAATGAAGTTCAAACTTATTTATATTTACATTTTTCACATTGAATTATGGTAAATTAGATGTATATATATTCAATATGTTTCTTCTCCATCACTAAATTTCATGTTTCTTCGTCAGTAAGGGACAGAGTTAAAAAATATAAATGAATGACAAATATTTTAGATTTTTTCTTCACCATCCTAAAGTCTTAGGTTTTTTTATCACTTAGCACCGTACATAATAGACTATAGTAGGTGTAAAAAATTAATTATATTTTATTTTTCAACTCCAACATAAAATTTTAGGTTTTTTCCCACTAAAAAACAAAGATAAAAGACTATATAGACCATGACATATATTTTATATAATATAGGTAAAAATTAAAATTAAATAATGAAGCTCAAACTTATTTATATTTACCTTTTTCACATTGAATTATGGTAAATTAGACGTAAATATATTCAATATGTTTCTTCTCCATCACCAAATTTCATGTTTCTTCGTCAGTAAGCCACAGAGTTAAAAAACTATAAATGAATGACAAATATTTTAGGTTTTTTCTTCACCATCCCAAAGTCTTAGGTTTTTTTATCACTAAACACTGTTCATAATATACTATAGTAGGTGTAAAAAGTTAATTATATTTTATTTTTCAAAACCATCATAAAATTTTAGAATTTTCGCCACTAAAAAACAAAGATAAAAGACTATAGTCCACGACATATATTTTAATTAAATAAGTAAAAATTAAAATTAAATAATGAAGCTCAAAATTATTTATATTTACCTTTTTCACATTAAAATATGGTAAATTAGATGTAAATATATTCAATATGTTTCTTCTCCATCATCAAATTTTATGTTTCTTCGTCAGTAAGCCACAGAGTTAAAAAACTAGAAATGAATGACAAATATTTTAGGTTTTTTCTTCACCATCCTAAAGTCTTAGGTTTTTTTATCACTAAGCACCGTACATAATTGACTATAGTAGGTGTAAAAAATTAATTATATTTTATTTTTCAACTCCAACATAAAATTTTAGGTTTTTCCCCACTAAAAAACAAAGATAAAAGACTATAGACCATGACATATATTTTATATAATATAGGTAAAAATTAAAATTAAATAATTAAGCTCAAACTTATTTATATTTACCTTTTTCACATTGAATTATGGTAAATTAGATGTAAATATATTCAATATGTTTCTTCTTCATCACCAAATTTCATGTTTCTTCGTCAGTAAGCCACGGAGTTAAAAAACTATAAATGAATGACAAATATTTTAGGTTTTTTCTTCACCATCCCAAAGTCTTAGGTTTTTTTATCCCTAAGCACCGAACATAATAGACTATAGTAGGTGTAAAAAGTTAATTATATTTTATTTTTGAACTCCAACATAAAATTTTAGGTTTTTCTCCACTAAAAAACAAAGATAAAAGACTATAGTCCACGACATATATTTTAATTAAATAAGTAAAAATTAAAATTAAATAATGAAGCTTAAAATTATTTATATTTAACTTTTTCACATTGAAATATGGTAAATTAGATGTAAATATATTCAATATGTTTCTTCTCCATCATCAAATTTTATGTTTCTTCGTCAGTAAGCCACAGAGTTAAAAAAACTATAAATGAATGACAAATATTTTAGGTTTTTTCTTCACCATCCCAAAGTCTTAGGTTTTTTTATCACTAAGCACCGTGCATAATAGACTATATTAGGTGTAAAAAGTTAATTATATTTTATTTTTGAACTCCAACATAAAATTTTAGGTTTTTCCTCACTAAAAAACAAAGATAAAAGACTATAGTCCATGACATCTATTTTATATAATATAGGTAAAAATTAAAATTAAATAATGAAGCTCAAACTTATTTATATTTACCTTTTTCACATTGAATTATGGTAAATTAGATGTAAATATATTCAATATGTTTCTTCTTCATCACCAAATTTCATGTTTCTTCGTCAGTAAGCCACAAAGTTAAAAAAACTACAAATGAATAACAATACTTTAGGTTTTTTCTTCACCATCCCAAAGTCTTAGGTTTTTTTATCACTAAGCGCCGTACATAATAGACCATAGTAGGCGTAAAAAGTTAATTATATTTTATTTTTCAACTCCAACATAAAATTTTAGGTTTTTCCCCACTAAAAAAGAAAGATAAAAGACTATATTCCATGACATATATTTTAATTAATATAGCTAAAAATTAAAATTAAATAATGAAGCTCAAACGTATTTATATTTAACTTTTTCATATTGAATTATGGTAAATTAGATGTAAATATATTCAATATGTTTTTTCTCCATCACCAAATTTCATGTTTCTTCGTCAGTAAACCACATAGTTAAAAAACATTAAATGAATGACAAATATTTTAGGTTTTTTCTTCACCGTCCCAAAGTATTAGGATTTTTTTATCACTAAGCACCGTACACAATAGACTATAGTAGGTGTAAAAATTTAATTAAATTTTATTTTTCAAATCCAACAAATTTTTTTAGGTTTTTCCCCACTAAAAAACAAAGATAAAAGACTATAGTCCACGACATATATTTTAATTAAATATTTAAAAATTAAAATGAAATAATGAAGCTCAAAATTATTTATATTTACCTTTTTCTCATTGCATTATGGTAAATTAGATGTAAATATATTCAATATATTTCTTCTCCATCATCAAATTTTATGTTTCTTCGTCAGTAAGCCACAGAGTTAAAAAACTATAAATGAATGACAAATATTTTAGGTTTTTTCTTCACCATCCCAAAGTCTTAGGTTTTTTTATCAATAAGCACCGTACATAATTGACTATAGTAGGTGTAAAAAGTTAATTATATTTTATTTTTCAACTCCAACATAAAATTTTAGGTTTTTCCCCACTAAAAAACAAAGATAAAAGACTATAGTCCATGACATATATTTTATATAATATAGCTAAAAATTAAAATTAAATAATGAAGCTCAAACTTATTTATATTTACCTTTTTCACATTGAATTATGGTAAATTAGACGTAAATATATTCAATATGTTTCTTCTCTATCACCAAATTTCATGTTTCTTCGTCAGTAAGCCACAGAGTTAAAAAACTATAAATGAATGACAAATATTTTAGGTTTTTTCTTCACCATCCCAAAGTCTTAGGTTTTTTTATCACTAAACACCGTTCATAATAGATTATAGTAGGTGTAAAAAGTTAATTATATTTTATTTTCAAATCCAACATAAAATTTTAGGTTTTTCCCCACTAAAAAACAAAGATAAAAGACTATAATAGTCCACGACATATATTTTAATTAAATAAGTAAAAATTAAAATTAAATAATGAAGCTCAAAATTATTTATATTTACGTTTTTCTCATTGAAATATGGTAAATTAGATGTAAATATATTCAATATGTTTCTTCTCCATCATCAAATTTTATGTTTCTTCTTCAGTAAGCCACAGAGTTAAAAAACTATAAATGAATGACAAATATTTTAGGTTTTTTCTTCACCATCCCAAAGTCTTAGGTTATTTTATCACTAAGCACCGTACATAATTGACTATAGTAGGTGTAAAAAGTTAATTATATTTTATTTTTGAGCTCCAACATAAAATTTTAGGTTTTTCCCCACTAAAAAACAAAGATAAAAGACTATAGTCCATGACATATATTTTATATAATATAGGTAAAATTTAAAATTAAATAATGAAGTTCAAACTTATTTATATTTACATTTTTCACATTGAATTATGGTATATTAGATGTAAATATATTCAATATGTTTCTTCTCCATCACTAAATTTCATGTTTCTTCGTCAGTAAGCCACAGAGTTAAAAAATATAAATGAATGACAAATATTTTAGGTTTTTTCTTCACCATCCTAAAGTCTTAGGTTTTTTTTATCACTTAGCACCGTACATAATAGACTATAGTAGGTGTAAAAAATTAATTATATTTTATTTTTCAACTCCAACATAAAATTTTAGGTTTTTCCCCACTAAAAAACAAAGATAAAAGACTATAGACCATGACATATATTTTATATAATATAGGTAAAAATTAAAATTAAATAATGAAGCTCAAACTTATTTATATTTACCTTTTTCACATTGAATTATGGTAAATTAGACGTAAATATATTCAATATGTTTCTTCTCCATCACCAAATTTCATGTTTCTTCGTCAGTAAGCCACAGAGTTAAAAAACTATAAATGAATGACAAATATTTTAGGGTTTTTCTTCACCATCCCAAAGTCTTAGGTTTTTTTATCACTAAACACTGTTCATAATAGACTATAGTAGGTGTAAAAAGTTAATTATATTTTATTTTTCAAAACCATCATAAAATTTTAGAATTTTCGCCACTAAAAAACAAAGATAAAAGACTATAGTCCACGACATATATTTTAATTAAATAAGTAAAAATTAAAATTAAATAATGAAGCTCAAAATTATTTATATTTACCTTTTTCACATTAAAATATGGTAAATTAGATGTAAATATATTCAATATGTTTCTTCTCCATCATCAAATTTTATGTTTCTTCGCCAGTAAGCCACAGAGTTAAAAAACTAGAAATGAATGACAAATATTTTAGGTTTTTTCTTCACCATCCTAAAGTCTTAGGTTTTTTTATCACTAAGCACCGTACATAATTGACTATAGTAGGTGTAAAAAGTTAATTATATTTTATTTTTGAACACCAACATAAAATTTTAGGTTTTTCCCCACTAAAAAACAAAGATAAAAGACTATAGTCCATGACATATATTTTATATAATATAGGTAAAATTTAAAATTAAATAAGGAAGTTCAAACTTATTTATATTTACATTTTTCACATTGAATTATGGTAAATTAGATGTAAATATATTCAATATGTTTCTTCTCCATCACTAAATTTCATGTTTCTTCGTCAGTAAGCCACAGAGTTAAAAAAATATAAATGAATGACAAATATTTTAGATTTTTTCTTCACCATCCTAAAGTCTTAGGTTTTTTTATCACTTAGCACCGTACATAATAGACTATAGTAGGTGTAAAAAATTAATTATATTTTATTTTTCAACTCCAACATAAAATTTTAGGTTTTTCCCCACTAAAAAACAAAGATAAAAGACTATAGACCATGACATATATTTTATATAATATAGGTAAAAATTAAAATTAAATAATGAAGCTCAAACATATTTATATTTACCTTTTTCACATTGAATTATGGTAAATTAGACGTAAATATATTCAATATGTTTCTTCTCCATCACCAAATTTCATGTTTCTTCGTCAGTAAGCCACAGAGTTAAAAAACTATAAATGAATGACAAATATTTTAGGTTTTTTCTTCACCATCCCAAAGTCTTAGGTTTTTTTATCACTAAACACTGTTCATAATAGACTATAGTAGGTGTAAAAAGTTAATTATATTTTATTTTTCAAAACCATCATAAAATTTTAGAATTTTCGCCACTAAAAAACAAAGATAAAAGACTATAGTCCACGACATATATTTTAATTAAATAAGTAAAAATTAAAATTAAATAATGAAGCTCAAAATTATTTATATTTACCTTTTTCACATTAAAATATGGTAAATTAGATGTAAATATATTCAATATGTTTCTTCTCCATCATCAAATTTTATGTTTCTTCGTCAGTAAGCCACAGAGTTAAAAAACTAGAAATGAATGACAAATATTTTAGGTTTTTTCTTCACCATCCTAAAGTCTTAGGTTTTTTTATCACTAAGCACCGTACATAATTGACTATAGTAGGTGTAAAAAGTTAATTATATTTTATTTTTGAACTCCAACATAAAATTTTAGGTTTTTCCCCACTAAAAAACAAAGATAAAAGACTATAGTCCATGACATATATTTTATATAATATAGGTAAAAATTAAAATTAAAATATTGAAGCTCAAACTTATTTATATTTACATTTTTCACATTGAATTATGGTAAATTAGATGTAAATATATTCAATATGTTTCTTCTCCATCACATGTTTCTTCGTCAGTAAGCCACAGAGTTAAAAAATATAAATGAATGACAAATATTTTAGGTTTTTTCTTTACCATCCCAAAGTCTTAGGTTTTTTTATCACTTAGCACCGTACATAATAGACTATAGTAGGTGTAAAAAATTAATTATATTTTATTTTTCAACTCCAACATAAAAGTTTAGGTTTTTCCCCACTAAAAAACAAAGATAAAAGACTATAAACCATGACATATATTTTATATAATATAGGTAAAAATTAAAATTAAATAATGAAGCTCAAAATTATTTATATTTACCTTTTTCACATTGAATTATGGTAAATTAGATGTAAATATATTCAATATGTTTCTTCTCCATCACTAAATTTCATGTTTCTTCGTCAGTAAGCCACAGAGTTAAAAAATATAAATGAATGACAAATATTTTAGGTTTTTTCTTCACCATCCCAAAGTCTTAGGTTTTTTTATCACTTAGCACCGTACATAATAGACTATAGTAGGTGTAAAAAATTAATTATATTTTATTTTTCAACTCCAACATAAAATTTTAGGTTTTTCCCCACTAAAAAACAAAGATAAAAGACTATAGACCATGACATATATTTTATATAATATAGGTAAAAATTAAAATTAAATAATGAAGCTCAAACTTATTTATATTTACCTTTTTCACATTGAATTATGGTAAATTAGATGTAAATATATTCAATATGTTTCTTCTCCATCACCAAATTTCATGTTTCTTCGTTAGTAAGCCACAGAGTTAAAAAACTATAAATGAATGACAAATATTTTAGGTTTTTTCTTCACCATCCCAAAGTCTTAGGTTTTTTTATCACTAAACAGCGTTCATAATAGACTATAGTAGGTGTAAAAAGTTAATTATATTTTATTTTTCAAAACCAACATAAAATTTTAGAATTTTCCCCACTAAAAAACAAAGATAAAAGACTATAGTCCACGACATATATTTTAATTAAATAAGTAAAAATTAAAATTAAATAATGAAGCTCAAAATTATTTATATTTACCTTTTTCACATTGAAATATTGTAAATTAGATGTAAATATATTCAATATGTTTCTTCTCCATCATCAAATTTTATGTTTCTTCGTCAGTAAGCCACAGAGTTAAAAAACTAGAAATGAATGACAAATATTTTAGGTTTTTTCTTCACCATCCTAAAGTCTTAGGTTTTTTTATCACTAAGCACCGTACATAATTGACTATAGTAGGTGTAAAAAGTTAATTATATTTTATTTTTGAACTCCAACATAAAATTTTAGGTTTTTCCCCACTAAAAAACAAAGATAAAAGACTATAGTCCATGACATATATTTTATATAATATAGGTAAAAATTAAAATTAAATAATGAAGCTCAAACTTATTTATATTTACATTTTTCACATTGAATTATGGTAAATTAGATGTAAATATATTCAATATGTTTCTTCTCCATCACATGTTTCTTCGTCAGTAAGCCACAGAGTTAAAAAATATAAATGAATGACAAATATTTTAGGTTTTTTCTTCACCATCCCAAAGTCTTAGGTTTTTTTATCACTTAGCACCGTACATAATAGACTATAGTAGGTGTAAAAAATTAATTATATTTTATTTTTCAACTCCAACATAAAAGTTTAGGTTTTTCCCCACTAAAAAACAAAGATAAAAGACTATAAACCATGACATATATTTTATATAATATAGGTAAAAATTAAAATTAAATAATGAAGCTCAAAATTATTTATATTTACCTTTTTCACATTGAATTATGGTAAATTAGATGTAAATATATTCAATATGTTTCTTCTCCATCACTAAATTTCATGTTTCTTCGTCAGTAAGCCACAGAGTTAAAAAATATAAATGAATGACAAATATTTTAGGTTTTTTCTTCACCATCCCAAAGTCTTAGGTTTTTTTATCACTTAGCACCGTACATAATAGACTATAGTAGGTGTAAAAAATTAATTATATTTTATTTTTCAACTCCAACATAAAATTTTAGGTTTTTCCCCACTAAAAAACAAAGATAAAAGACTATAGACCATGACATATATTTTATATAATATAGGTAAAAATTAAAATTAAATAATGAAGCTCAAACTTATTTATATTTACCTTTTTCACATTGAATTATGGTAAATTAGATGTAAATATATTCAATATGTTTCTTCTCCATCACCAAATTTCATGTTTCTTTGTCAGTAAGCCACAGAGTTAAAAAACTATAAATGAATGACAAATATTTTAGGTTTTTTCTTCACCATCCCAAAGTCTTAGGTTTTTTTATCACTAAACAGCGTTCATAATAGACTATAGTAGGTGTAAAAAGTTAATTATATTTTATTTTTCAAAACCAACATAAAATTTTAGAATTTTCCCCACTAAAAAACAAAGATAAAAGACTATAGTCCACGACATATATTTTAATTAAATAAGTAAAAATTAAAATTAAATAATGAAGCTCAAAATTATTTATATTTACCTTTTTCACATTGAAATATTGTAAATTAGATGTAAATATATTCAATATGTTTCTTCTCCATCATCAAATTTTATGTTTCTTCGTCAGTAAGCCACAGAGTTAAAAAACTAGAAATGAATGACAAATATTTTAGGTTTTTTCTTCACCATCCTAAAGTCTTAGGTTTTTTTATCACTAAGCACCGTACATAATTGACTATAGTAGGTGTAAAAAGTTAATTATATTTTATTTTTGAACTCCAACATAAAATTTTAGGTTTTTCCCCACTAAAAAACAAAGATAAAAGACTATAGTCCATGACATATATTTTATATAATATAGGTAAAAATTAAAATTAAATAATGAAACTCAAACTTATTTATATTTACATTTTTCACATTGAATTATGGTAAATTAGATGTAAATATATTCAATATGTTTCTTCTCCATCACATGTTTCTTCGTCAGTAAGCCACAGAGTTAAAAAATATAAATGAATAACAAATATTTTAGGTTTTTTCTTCACCATCCCAAAGTCTTAGGTTTTTTTATCACTTAGCACCGTACATAATAGACTATAGTAGGTGTAAAAAATTAATTATATTTTATTTTTCAACTCCAACATAAAAGTTTAGGTTTTTCCCCACTAAAAAACAAAGATAAAAGACTATAAACCATGGCATATATTTTATATAATATAGGTAAAAATTAAAATTAAATAATGAAGCTCAAAATTATTTATATTTAACTTTTTCACATTGAATTATGGTAAATTAGATGTAAATATATTCAATATGTTTCTTCTCCATCACTAAATTTCATGTTTCTTCGTCAGTAAGCCACAGAGTTAAAAAATATAAATGAATGACAAATATTTTAGGTTTTTTCTTCACCATCCCAAAGTCTTAGGTTTTTTTATCACTTAGCACCGTACATAATAGACTATATTAGGTGTAAAAAATTAATTATATTTTATTTTTCAACTCCAACATAAAATTTTAGGTTTTTCCCCACTAAAAAACAAAGATAAAAGACTATAGACCATGACATATATTTTATATAATATAGGTAAAAATTAAAATTAAATAATAAAGCTCAAACTTATTTAGATTTACCTTTTTCACATTGAATTATGGTAAATTAGACGTAAATATATTCAATATGTTTCTTCTCCATCACCAAATTTCATGTTTCTTCGTCAGTAAGCCACAGAGTTAAAAAACTATAAATGAATGACAAATATTTTAGGTTTTTTCTTCACCATCCCAAAGTCTTAGGTTTTTTTATCACTAAACACTGTTCATAATAGACTATAGTAGGTGTAAAAAGTTAATTATATTTTATTTTTCAAAACCAACATAAAATTTTAGAATTTTCCCCACTAAAAAACAAAGATAAAAGACTATAGTCCACGACATATATTTTAATTAAATAAGTAAAAATTAAAATTAAATAATGAAGCTCAAAATTATTTATATTTACCTTTTTCACATTGAAATATGGTAAATTAGATGTAAATATATTCAATATGTTTCTTCTCCATCATCAAATTTTATGTTTCTTCGTCAGTAAGCCACAGAGTTAAAAACCTATAAATGAATGACAAATATTTTAGGTTTTTTCTTCACCATCCCAAAGTCTTAGGTTTTTTTATCACTAAGCACCGTGCATAATAGACTATATTAGGTGTAAAAAGTTAATTATATTTTAGTTTTGAACTCCAACATAAAATTTTAGGTTTTTTCCCACTAAAAAAAAAGATAAAAGACTATAGTCCATGACATATATTTTATATAATATAGGTAAAAATTAAAATTAAATAATGAAGCTCAAACTTATTTATATTTACCTTTTTCACTTTGAATTATGGTAAATTAGATGTAAATATATTCAATATGTTTCTTCTTCATCACCAAATTTCATGTTTCTTCGTCAGTAAGCCACAAAGTTAAAAAAACTACAAACGAATAACATTACTTTAGGTTTTTTCTTCACCATCCCAAAGTCTTAGGTTTTTTTATCACTAAACACCGTTCATAATAGACTATAGTAGGTGTAAAAAGTTAATTATATTTTATTTTTCAAAACCAACATAAAATTTTGGAATTTTCCCCACTAAAAAACAAAGATAAAAGACTATAGTCCACAACATATATTTTAATTAAATAAGTAAAAATTAAAATTAAATAATGAAGCTCAAAATTATTTATATTTACCTTTTTCACATTGAAATATTGTAAATTAGATGTAAATATATTCAATATGTTTCTTCTCCATCATCAAATTTTATGTTTCTTCGTCAGTAAGCCACAGAGTTAAAAAACTAGAAATGAATGACAAATATTTTAGGTTTTTTCTTCACCATCCTAAAGTCTTAGGTTTTTTTATCACTAAGCACTGTACATAATTGACTATAGTAGGTGTAAAAAGTTAATTATATTTTATTTTTGAACTCCAACATAAAATTTTAGGTTTTTCTCCATTAAAAAACAAAGATAAAAGACTATAGTCCATGACATATATTTTATATAATATAGGTAAAAATTAAAATTAAATAATGAAGCTCAAACTTATTTATATTTACATTTTTCACATTGAATTATGGTAAATTAGATGTAAATATATTCAATATGTTTCTTCTCCATCACCAAATTTCATGTTTCTTCGTCAGTAAGCCACAGAGTTAAAAAACTATAAATGAATGACAAATATTTTAGGTTTTTTCTTCACCATCCCAAAGTCTTAGGTTCTTTTATCACTAAACACCGTTCATAATAGACTATAGTAGGTGTAAAAAGTTAATTATATTTTATTTTTCAAAACCAACATAAAATTTTAGAATTTTCCCCACTAAAAAACAAAGATAAAAGACTATAGTCCACGACATATATTTTAATTAAATAAGTAAAAATTAAAATTAAATAATGAAGCTCAAAATTATTTATATTTACCTTTTTCACATTGAAATATTGTAAATTAGATGTAAATATATTCAATATGTTTCTTCTCCATCATCAAATTTTATGTTTGTTCGTCAGTAAGCCACAGAGTTAAAAAACTAGAAATGAATGACAAATATTTTAGGTTTTTTCTTCACCATCCTAAAGTCTTAGGTTTTTTTATCACTAAGCACCGTACATAATTGACTATAGTAGGTGTAAAAAGTTAACTATATTTTATTTTGAACTCCAACATAAAATTTTAGGTTTTTCCCCACTAAAAAACAAAGATAAAAGACTATAGTCCATGACATATATTTTATATAATATAGGTAAAAATTAAAATTAAATAATGAAGCAAAAACTTATTTATATTTACATTTTTCACATTGAATTATGGTAAATTAGATGTAAATATATTCAATATATTTCTTCTCCATCGCCAAATTTCATGTTTCTTCGTCAGTAAGCCACAGAGTTAAAAAACTATAAATGAATGACAAATATTTTAGGTTTTTTCTTCACCATCCCAAAGTCTTAGGTTTTCTTATCACTAAACACCGTTCATAATAGACTATAGTAGGTGTAAAAAGTTAATTATATTTTATTTTTCAAAACCAACATAAAATTTTAGAATTTTCCCCACTAAAAAACAAAGATAAAAGACTATAGTCCACGACATATATTTTAATTAAATAAGTAAAAATTAAAATTAAATAATGAAGCTCAAAATTATTTATATTTACCTTTTTCACATTGAAATATTGTAAATTAGATGTAAATATATTCAATATGTTTCTTCTCATTCATCAAATTTTATGTTTCTTCGCCAGTAAGCCACAGAGTTAAAAAACTAGAAATGAATGACAAATATTTTAGGTTTTTCTTCACCATCCTAAAGTCTTAGGTTTTTTTATCACTAAGCACCGTACATAATTGACTATAGTAGGTGTAAAAAGTTAATTATATTTTATTTTTGAACTCCAACATAAAATTTTAGGTTTTTCCCCACTAAAAAACAGAGATAAAAGACTATAGTCCATGACATATATTTTATATAATATAGGTAAAAATTAAAATTAAATAATGAAGCTCAAACTTATTTATATTTACATTTTTCACATTGAATTATGGTAAATTAGATGTAAATATATTCAATATGTTTCTTCTCCATCATATGTTTCTTCGCCAGTAAGCCACAGAGTTAAAAAATATAAATGAATGACAAATATTTTAGGTTTTTTCTTCACCATCCAAAAGTCTTAGGTTTTTTTATCACTTAGCACCGTACATAATAGACTATAGTAGGTGTAAAAAATTAATTATATTTTATTTTTCAACTCCAACATAAAAGTTAAGGTTTTTCCCCACTAAAAAACAAAGATAAAAGACTATAAACCATGACATATATTTTATATAATATAGGTAAAAATTAAAATTAAATAATGAAGCTCAAAATTATTTATATTTACCTTTTTCACATTGAATTATGGTAAATTAGATGTAAATATATTCAATATGTTTCTTCTCCATCACTAAATTTCATGTTTCTTCGTCAGTAAGCCACAGAGTTAAAAAATATAAATGAATGACAAATATTTTAGGTTTTTTCTTCACCATCCCAAAGTCTTAGGTTTTTTTATCACTTAGCACCGTACATAATAGACTATAGTAGGTGTAAAAAATTAATTATATTTTATTTTTCAACTCCAACATAAAATTTTAGGTTTTTCCCCACTAAAAAACAAAGATAAAAGACTATAGACCATGACATATATTTTATATAATATAGGTAAAAATTAAAATTAAATAATGAAGCTCAAACTTATTTATATTTACCTTTTTCACATTGAATTATGGTAAATTAGATGTAAATATATTCAATATGTTTCTTCTCCATCACCAAATTTCATGTTTCTTCGTCAGTAAGCCACAGAGTTAAAAAACTATAAATGAATGACAAATATTTTAGGTTTTTTCTTCACCATCCCAAAGTCTTAGGTTTTTTTATCACTAAACAGCGTTCATAATAGACTATAGTAGGTGTAAAAAGTTAATTATATTTTATTTTTCAAAACCAACATAAAATTTTAGAATTTTCCCCACTAAAAAACAAAGATAAAAGACTATAGTCCACGACATATATTTTAATTAAATAAGTAAAAATTAAAATTAAATAATGAAGCTCAAAATTATTTATATTTACCTTTTTCACATTGAAATATTGTAAATTAGATGTAAATATATTCAATATGTTTCTTCTCCATCATCAAATTTTATGTTTCTTCGTCAGTAAGCCACAGAGTTAAAAAACTAGAAATGAATGACAAATATTTTAGGTTTTTTCTTCACCATCCTAAAGTCTTAGGTTTTTTTATCACTAAGCACCGTACATAATTGACTATAGTAGGTGTAAAAAGTTAATTATATTTTATTTTTGAACTCCAACATAAAATTTTAGGTTTTTCCCCACTAAAAAACAAAGATAAAAGACTATAGTCCATGACATATATTTTATATAATATAAGTAAAAATTAAAATTAAATAATGAAACTCAAACTTATTTATATTTACATTTTTCACATTGAATTATGGTAAATTAGATGTAAATATATTCAATATGTTTCTTCTCCATCACATGTTTCTTCGTCAGTAAGCCACAGAGTTAAAAAATATAAATGAATGACAAATATTTTTAGGTTTTTTCTTCACCATCCCAAAGTCTTAGGTTTTTTTATCACTTAGCACCGTACATAATAGACTATAGTAGGTGTAAAAAATTAATTATATTTTATTTTTCAACTCCAACATAAAAGTTTAGGTTTTTCCCCACTAAAAAACAAAGATAAAAGACTATAAACCATGGCATATATTTTATATAATATAGGTAAAAATTAAAATTAAATAATGAAGCTCAAATTATTTATATTTACCTTTTTCACATTGAATTATGGTAAATTAGATGTAAATATATTCAATATGTTTCTTCTCCATCACTAAATTTCATGTTTCTTCGTCAGTAAGCCACAGAGTTAAAAAATATAAATGAATGACAAATATTTTAGGTTTTTTCTTCCCATCCCAAAGTCTTAGGTTTTTTTATCACTTAGCACCGTACATAATAGACTATATTAGGTGTAAAAATTAATTAAATTTTATTTTTCACTCCAACATAAAATTTTAGGTTTTTCCCCACTAAAAAACAAAGATAAAAGACTATAGACCATGACATATATTTTATATAATATAGGTAAAAATTAAAATTAAATAATGAAGCTCAAACATATTTATATTTACCTTTTTCACATTGAATTATGGTAAATTAGACGTAAATATATTCAATATGTTTCTTCCTCATCACCAAATTTCATGTTTCTTCGTCAGTAAGCCAAGAGTTACAAAACTATAAATGAATGACAAATATTTTTAGGTTTTTTCTTCACCATCCCAAAGTCTTAGGTTTTTTTTATCACTAAACACTGTTCATAATAGACTATAGTAGGTGTAAAAAGTTAATTATATTTTATTTTTCAAAACCAACATAAAATTTTAGAATTTTCCCCACTAAAAAACAAAGATAAAAGACTATAGTCCACGACATATATTTTAATTAAATAAGTAAAAATTAAAATTAAATAATGAAGCTCAAAATTATTTATATTTACCTTTTTCACATTGAATATGGTAAATTAGATGTAAATATATTCAATATGTTTCTTCTCCATCATCAAATTTTATGTTTCTTCGTCAGTAAGCCACAGAGTTAAAAAACTATAAATGAATGACAAATATTTTAGGTTTTTTCTTCACCATCCCAAAGTCTTAGGTTTTTTTATCACTAAGCACCGTGCATAATAGACTATATTAGGTGTAAAAAGTTAATTATATTTTATTTTTGAACTCCAACATAAAATTTTAGGTTTTTTCCCACTAAAAAAAAAGATAAAAGACTATAGTCCATGACATATATTTTATATAATATAGGTAAAAATTAAAATTAAATAATGAAGCTCAAACTTATTTATATTTACCTTTTTCACTTTGAATTATGGTAAATTAGATGTAAATATATTCAATATGTTTCTTCTTCATCACCAAATTTCATGTTTCTTCGTCAGTAAGCCACAAAGTTAAAAAAACTACAAATGAATAACATTACTTTAGGTTTTTTCTTCACCATCCCAAAGTCTTAGGTTTTTTTATCACTAAACACCGTTCATAATAGACTATAGTAGGTGTAAAAAGTTAATTATATTTTATTTTTCAAAACCAACATAAAATTTTGGAATTTTCCCCACTAAAAAACAAAGATAAAAGACTATAGTCCACAACATATATTTTAATTAAATAAGTAAAAAATTAAAATTAAATAATGAAGCTCAAAATTATTTATATTTACCTTTTTCACATTGAAATATTGTAAATTAGATGTAAATATATTCAATATGTTTCTTCTCCATCATCAAATTTTATGTTTCTTCGTCAGTAAGCCACAGAGTTAAAAAACTAGAAATGAATGACAAATATTTAGGTTTTTTCTTCACCATCCTAAAGTCTTAGGTTTTTTTATCACTAAGCACCATACATAATTGACTATAGTAGGTGTAAAAAGTTAATTATATTTTATTTTTGAACTCCACATAAAATTTTAGGTTTTTTCTCCATTAAAAAACAAAGATAAAAGACTATAGTCCATGACATATATTTTATATAATATAGGTAAAAATTAAAATTAAATAATGAAGCTCAAACTTATTTATATTTACATTTTTCACATTGAATTATGGTAAATTAGATGTAAATATATTCAATATGTTTCTTCTCCATCACCAAATTTCATGTTTCTTCGTCAGTAATCCACAGAGTTAAAAAACTATAAATGAATGACAAATATTTTAGGTTTTTTTCTTCACCATCCCAAAGTCTTAGGTTCTTTTATCACTAAACACCGTTCATAATAGACTATAGTAGGTGTAAAAAGTTAATTATATTTTATTTTTCAAACCAACATAAAATTTTAGAATTTTCCCCACTAAAAAACAAAGATAAAAGACTATAGTCCACGACATATATTTTAATTAAATAAGTAAAAATTAAAATTAAATAATGAAGCTCAAAATTATTTATATTTACCTTTTTCACATTGAAATATTGTAAATTAGATGTAAATATATTCAATATGTTTCTTCTCCATCATCAAATTTTATGTTTGTTCGTCAGTAAGCACAGAGTTAAAAAAACTAGAAATGAATGACAAATATTTTAGGTTTTTTCTTCACCATCCTAAAGTCTTAGGTTTTTTTATCACTAAGCACCGTACATAATTGACTATAGTAGGTGTAAAAAGTTAACTATATTTTATTTTTGAACTCCAACATAAAATTTTAGGTTTTTCCCCACTAAAAAACAAAGATAAAAGACTATAGTCCATGACATATATTTTATATAATATAGGTAAAAATTAAAATTAAATAATGAAGCAAAAACTTATTTATATTTACATTTTTCACATTGAATTATGGTAAATTAGATGTAAATATATTCAATATATTTCTTCTCCATCACCAAATTTCATGTTTCTTCGTCAGTAAGCCACAGAGTTAAAAAACTATAAATGAATGACAAATATTTTAGGTTTTTTCTTCACATCCCAAAGTCTTAGGTTCTTTTATCACTAAACACCGTTCATAATAGACTATAGTAGGTGTAAAAAGTTAATTATATTTTATTTTCAAAACCAACATAAAATTTTTAGAATTTTCCCCACTAAAAAACAAAGATAAAAGACTATAGTCCACGACATAAATTTTAATTAAAATAAGTAAAAATTAAAATTAAATAATGAAGCTCAAAATTATTTATATTTACCTTTTTCACATTGAAATATTGTAAATTAGATGTAAATATATTCAATATGTTTCTTCTCCATCATCAAATTTTATGTTTGTTCGTCAGTAAGCCACAGAGTTAAAAAACTAGAAATGAATGACAAATATTTTAGGTTTTTTTCTTCACCATCCTAAAGTCTTAGGTTTTTTTATCACTAAGCACCGTACATAATTGACTATAGTAGGTGTAAAAAGTTAACTATATTTTATTTTTGAACTCCAACATAAAATTTTAGGTTTTTCCCCACTAAAAAACAAAGATAAAAGACTATAGTCCATGACATATATTTTATATAATATAGGTAAAAATTAAAATTAAATAATGAAGCAAAAACTTATTTATATTTACATTTTTCACATTGAATTATGGTAAATTAGATGTAAATATATTCAATATATTTCTTCTCCATCACCAAATTTCATGTTTCTTCGTCAGTAAGCCACAGAGTTAAAAAACTATAAATGAATGACAAATATTTTAGGTTTTTTCTTCACCATCCCAAAGTCTTAGGTTTTTTTATCACTAACCACCGTTCATAATAGACTATAGTAGGTGTAAAAAGTTAATTATATTTTATTTTTGAACTCCAACATAAAATTTTAGGTTTTTCCCCACTAAAAAACAAAGATAAAAGACTATAGTCCATGACATATATTTTATATAATATAGGAAAAAATTAAAATTAAATAATGAAGCTCAAACTTATTTATATTTACATTTTTCACATTGAATTATGGTAAATTAGATGTAAATATATTCAATATGTTTCTTCTCCATCACCAAATTTCATGTTTCTTCGTCAGTAAGCCACAGAGTTAAAAAACTATAAATGAATGACAAATATTTTAGGTTTTTTCTTCACCATCCCAAAGTCTTAGGTTCTTTTATCACTAAACACCGTTCATAATAGACTATAGTAGGTGTAAAAAGTTAATTATATTTTATTTTTCAAAACCAACATAAAATTTTAGAATTTTCCCCACTAAAAAACAAAGATAAAAGACTATAGTCCACGACATATATTTTAATTAAATAAGTAAAAATTAAAATTAAATAATGAAGCTCAAAATTATTTATATTTACCTTTTTCACATTGAAATATTGTAAATTAGATGTAAATATATTCAATATGTTTCTTCTCCATCATCAAATTTTATGTTTGTTCGTCAGTAAGCCACAGAGTTAAAAAACTAGAAATGAATGACAAATATTTTAGGTTTTTTCTTCACCATCCTAAAGTCTTAGGTTTTTTTATCACTAAGCACCGTACATAATTGACTATAGTAGGTGTAAAAAGTTAACTATATTTTATTTTTGAACTCCAACATAAAATTTTAGGTTTTTCCCCACTAAAAAACAAAGATAAAAGACTATAGTCCATGACATATATTTTATATAATATAGGTAAAAATTAAAATTAAATAATGAAGCAAAAACTTATTTATATTTACATTTTTCACATTGAATTATGGTAAATTAGATGTAAATATATTCAATATATTTCTTCTCCATCACCAAATTTCATGTTTCTTCGTCAGTAAGCCACAGAGTTAAAAAACTATAAATGAATGACAAATATTTTAGGTTTTTTCTTCACCATCCCAAAGTCTTAGGTTTTCTTATCACTAAACATCGTTCATAATAGACTATAGTAGGTGTAAAAAGTTAATTATATTTTATTTTTCAAAACCAACATAAAATTTTAGAATTTTCCCCACTAAAAAACAAAGATAAAAGACTATAGTCCACGACATATATTTTAATTAAATAAGTAAAAATTAAAATTAAATAATGAAGCTCAAAATTATTTATATTTACCTTTTTCACATTGAAATATTGTAAATTAGATGTAAATATATTCAATATGTTTCTTCTCATTCATCAAATTTTATGTTTCTTCGTCAGTAAGCCACAGAGTTAAAAAACTAGAAATGAATGACAAATATTTTAGGTTTTTTCTTCACCATCCTAAAGTCTTAGGTTTTTTTATCACTAAGCACCGTACATAATTGACTATAGTAGGTGTAAAAAGTTAATTATATTTTATTTTTGAACTCCAACATAAAATTTTAGGTTTTTCCCCACTAAAAAACAGAGATAAAAGACTATAGTCCATGACATATATTTTATATAATATAGGTAAAAATTAAAATTAAATAATGAAGCTCAAACTTATTTATATTTACATTTTTCACATTGAATTATGGTAAATTAGATGTAAATATATTCAATATGTTTCTTCTCCATCACCAAATTTCAGGTTTTTTCGTCAGTAAGCCACAGAGTTAAAAAACTATAAATGAATGACAAATATTTTAGGTTTTTTCTTCACCATCCCAAAGTCTTAGGTTTTCTTATCACTAAACACCGTTCATAATAGACTATAGTAGGTGTAAAAAGTTAATTATATTTTATTTTTCAAAACCAACATAAAATTTTAGAATTTTCCCCACTAAAAAACAAAGATAAACGACTATAGTCCACGACATATATTTTAATTAAATAAGTAAAAATTAAAATTAAATAATGAAGCTCAAAATTATTTATATTTACCTTTTTCACATTGAAATATTGTAAATTAGATGTAAATATATTCAATATGTTTCTTCTCATTCATCAAATTTTATGTTTCTTCGTCAGTAAGCCACAGAGTTAAAAAACTAGAAATGAATGACAAATATTTTAGGTTTTTTCTTCACCATCCTAAAGTCTTAGGTTTTTTTATCACTAAGCACCGTACATAATTGACTATAGTAGGTGTAAAAAGTTAATTATATTTTATTTTTGAACTCCAACATAAAATTTTAGGTTTTTCCCCACTAAAAAACAGAGATAAAAGACTATAGTCCATGACATATATTTTATATAATATAGGTAAAAATTAAAATTAAATAATGAAGCTCAAACTTATTTATATTTACATTTTTCACATTGAATTATGGTAAATTAGATGTAAATATATTCAATATGTTTCTTCTCCATCATATGTTTCTTCGCCAGTAAGCCACAGAGTTAAAAAATATAAATGAATGACAAATATTTTAGGTTTTTTCTTCACCATCCAAAAGTCTTAGGTTTTTTTATCACTTAGCACCGTACATAATAGACTATAGTAGGTGTAAAAAATTAATTATATTTTATTTTTCAACTCCAACATAAAAGTTAAGGTTTTTCCCCACTAAAAAACAAAGATAAAAGACTATAAACCATGACATATATTTTATATAATATAGGTAAAAATTAAAATTAAATAATGAAGCTCAAAATTATTTATATTTACCTTTTTCACATTGAATTATGGTAAATTAGATGTAAATATATTCAATATGTTTCTTCTCCATCACTAAATTTCATGTTTCTTCGTCAGTAAGCCACAGAGTTAAAAAACTAGAAATGAATGACAAATATTTTAGGTTTTTTCTTCACCATCCCAAAGTCTTAGGTTTTTTTATCACTTAGCACCGTACATAATAGACTATAGTAGGTGTAAAAAATTAATTATATTTTATTTTTCAACTCCAACATAAAATTTTAGGTTTTTCCCCACTAAAAAACAAAGATAAAAGACTATAGACCATGACATATATTTTATATAATATAGGTAAAAATTAAAATTAAATAATGAAGCTCAAACTTATTTATATTTACCTTTTTCACATTGAATAATGGTAAATTAGATGTAAATATATTCAATATGTTTCTTCTCCATCACCAAATTTCATGTTTCTTCGTCAGTAAGCCACAAAGTTAAAACACTATAAATGAATGACAAATATTTTAGGTTTTTTCTTCACCATCCCAAAGTCTTAGGTTTTTTTATCACTAACCACCGTTCATAATAGACTATAGTAGGTGTAAAAAGTTAATTATATTTTATTTTTCAAAACCAACATAAAATTTTAGAATTTTCCCCACTAAAAAACAAAGATAAAAGACTATAGTCCACGACATATATTTTAATTAAATAAGTAAAAATTAAAATTAAATAATGAAGCTCAAAATTATTTATATTTACCTTTTTCACATTGAAATATTGTAAATTAGATGTAAATATATTCAATATGTTTCTTCTCCATCATCAAATTTTATGTTTGTTCGTCAGTAAGCCACAGAGTTAAAAAACTAGAAATGAATGACAAATATTTTAGGTTTTTTCTTCACCATCCTAAAGTCTTAGGTTTTTTTATCACTAAGCACCGTACATAATTGACTATAGTAGGTGTAAAAAGTTAATTATATTTTATTTTTGAACTCCAACATAAAATTTTAGGTTTTTCCCCACTAAAAAACAGAGATAAAAGACTATAGTCCATGACATATATTTTATATAATATAGGTAAAAATTAAAATTAAATAATGAAGCTCAAACTTATTTATATTTACATTTTTCACATTGAATTATGGTAAATTAGATGTAAATATATTCAATATGTTTCTTCTCCATCATATGTTTCTTCGCCAGTAAGCCACAGAGTTAAAAAATATAAATGAATGACAAATATTTTAGGTTTTTTCTTCACCATCCAAAAGTCTTAGGTTTTTTTATCACTTAGCACCGTACATAATAGACTATAGTAGGTGTAAAAAATTAATTATATTTTATTTTTCAACTCCAACATAAAAGTTAAGGTTTTTCCCCACTAAAAAACAAAGATAAAAGACTATAAACCATGACATATATTTTATATAATATAGGTAAAAATTAAAATTAAATAATGAAGCTCAAAATTATTTATATTTACCTTTTTCACATTGAATTATGGTAAATTAGATGTAAATATATTCAATATGTTTCTTCTCCATCACTAAATTTCATGTTTCTTCGTCAGTAAGCCACAGAGTTAAAAAACTAGAAATGAATGACAAATATTTTAGGTTTTTTCTTCACCATCCCAAAGTCTTAGGTTTTTTTATCACTTAGCACCGTACATAATAGACTATAGTAGGTGTAAAAAATTAATTATATTTTATTTTTCAACTCCAACATAAAATTTTAGGTTTTTCCCCACTAAAAAACAAAGATAAAAGACTATAGACCATGACATATATTTTATATAATATAGGTAAAAATTAAAATTAAATAATGAAGCTCAAACTTATTTATATTTACCTTTTTCACATTGAATAATGGTAAATTAGATGTAAATATATTCAATATGTTTCTTCTCCATCACCAAATTTCATGTTTCTTCGTCAGTAAGCCACAAAGTTAAAACACTATAAATGAATGACAAATATTTTAGGTTTTTTCTTCACCATCCCAAAGTCTTAGGTTTTTTTATCACTAACCACCGTTCATAATAGACTATAGTAGGTGTAAAAAGTTAATTATATTTTATTTTTCAAAACCAACATAAAATTTTAGAATTTTCCCCACTAAAAAACAAAGATAAAAGACTATAGTCCACGACATATATTTTAATTAAATAAGTAAAAATTAAAATTAAATAATGAAGCTCAAAATTATTTATATTTACCTTTTTCACATTGAAATATTGTAAATTAGATGTAAATATATTCAATATGTTTCTTCTCCATCATCAAATTTTATGTTTCTTCGTCAGTAAGCCACAGAGTTAAAAAACTAGAAATGAATGACAAATATTTTAGGTTTTTTCTTCACCATCCTAAAGTCTTAGGTTTTTTTATCACTAAGCACCGTACATAATTGACTATAGTAGGTGTAAAAAGTTAACTATATTTTATTTTTGAACTCCAACATAAAATTTTAGGTTTTTCCCCACTAAAAAACAAAGATAAAAGACTATAGTCCATGACATATATTTTATATAATATAGGTAAAAATTAAAATTAAATAATGAAGCTCAAACTTATTTATATTTACATTTTTCACATTGAATTATGGTAAATTAGATGTAAATATATTCAATATGTTTCTTCTCCATCACCAAATTTCATGTTTCTTCGTCAGTAAGCCACAGAGTTAAAAAACTATAAATGAATGACAAATATTTTAGGTTTTTTCTTCACCATCCCAAAGTCTTAGGTTTTCTTATCACTAAACACCGTTCATAATAGACTATAGTAGGTGTAAAAAGTTAATTATATTTTATATTTCAAAACCAACATAAAATTTTAGAATTTTCCCCACTAAAAAACAAAGATAAACGACTATAGTCCACGACATATATTTTAATTAAATAAGTAAAAATTAAAATTAAATAATGAAGCTCAAAATTATTTATATTTACCTTTTTCACATTGAAATATTGTAAATTAGATGTAAATATATTCAATATGTTTCTTCTCATTCATCAAATTTTATGTTTCTTCGTCAGTAAGCCACAGAGTTAAAAAACTAGAAATGAATGACAAATATTTTAGGTTTTTTCTTCACCATCCTAAAGTCTTAGGTTTTTTTATCACTAAGCACCGTACATAATTGACTATAGTAGGTGTAAAAAGTTAATTATATTTTATTTTTGAACTCCAACATAAAATTTTAGGTTTTTCCCCACTAAAAAACAAAGATAAAAGACTATAGTCCATGACATATATTTTATATAATATAGGTAAAAATTAAAATTAAATAATGAAGCAAAAACTTATTTATATTTACATTTTTCACATTGAATTATGGTAAATTAGATGTAAATATATTCAATATGTTTCTTCTCCATCATATGTTTCTTCGCCAGTAAGCCACAGAGTTAAAAAATATAAATGAATGACAAATATTTTAGGTTTTTTCTTCACCATCCAAAAGTCTTAGGTTTTTTTTATCACTTAGCACCGTACATAATAGACTATAGTAGGTGTAAAAAATTAATTATATTTTATTTTTCAACTCCAACATAAAAGTTTAGGTTTTTCCCCACTAAAAAACAAAGATAAAAGACTATAAACCATGACATATATTTTATATAATATAGGTAAAAATTAAAATTAAATAATGAAGCTCAAAATTATTTATATTTACCTTTTTCACATTGAATTATGGTAAATTAGATGTAAATATATTCAATATGTTTCTTCTCCATCACTAAATTTCATGTTTCTTCGTCAGTAAGCCACAGAGTTAAAAAACTAGAAATGAATGACAAATATTTTAGGTTTTTTCTTCACCATCCCAAAGTCTTAGGTTTTTTTATCACTTAGCACCGTACATAATAGACTATAGTAGGTGTAAAAAATTAATTATATTTTATTTTTCAACTCCAACATAAAATTTTAGGTTTTTCCCCACTAAAAAACAAAGATAAAAGACTATAGACCATGACATATATTTTATATAATATAGGTAAAAATTAAAATTAAATAATGAAGCTCAAACTGATTTATATTTACCTTTTTCACATTGAATTATGGTAAATTAGATGTAAATATATTCAATATGTTTCTTCTCCATCACCAAATTTCATGTTTCTTCGTCAGTAAGCCACAGAGTTAAAACACTATAAATGAATGACAAATATTTTAGGTTTTTTCTACACCATCCCAAAGTCTTAGGTTTTTTTATCACTAAACACCGTTCATAATAGACTATAGTAGGTGTAAAAAGTTAATTATATTTTATTTTTCAAAACCAACATAAAATTTTAGAATTTTCCCCACTAAAAAACAAAGATAAAAGACTATAGTCCACGACATATATTTTAATTAAATAAGTAAAAATTAAAATTAAATAATGAAGCTCAAAATTATTTATATTTACCTTTTTCACATTGAAATATTGTAAATTAGATGTAAATATATTCAATATGTTTCTTTTCCATCATCAAATTTTATGTTTCTTCGTCAGTAAGCCAAAGAGTTAAAAATCAGGAAATGAATGACAAATATTTTAGGTTTTTTCTTCACCATCCTAAAGTCTTAGGTTTTTTTATCACTAAGCACCGTACATAATTGACTATAGTAGGTGTAAAAAGTTAATTATATTTTATTTTTGAACTCCAACATAAAATTTTAGGTTTTTCCCCACTAAAAAACAAAGATAAAAGACTATAGTCCATGACATATATTTTATATTATATAGGTAAAAATTAAAATTAAATAATGAAGCTCAAACTTATTTATATTTACATTTTTCACATTGAATTATGGTAAATTAGATGTAAATATATTCAATATGTTTCTTCATCACCAAATTTCATGTTTCTTCGTCAGTAAGCCACAGAGTTAAAAAACTATAAATGAATGACAAATATTTTAGGTTTTTTCTTCACCATCCCAAAGTCTTAGGTTTTTTTATCACTAAACACCGTTCATAATAGACTATAGTAGGTGTAAAAAGTTAATTATATTTTATTTTTCAAAACCAACATAAAATTTTAGAATTTTCCCCACTAAAAAACAAAGATAAAAGACTATAGTCCACGACATATATTTTAATTAAATAAGTAAAAATTAAAATTAAATAATGAAGCTCAAAAGTATTTATATTTACCTTTTTCACATTGAAATATTGTAAATTAGATGTAAATATATTCAATATGTTTCTTCTCATTCATCAAATTTTATGTTTCTTCGTCAGTAAGCCACAGAGTTAAAAAACTAGAAATGAATGACAAATATTTTAGGTTTTTTCTTCACCATCCTAAAGTCTTAGGTTTTTTTATCACTAAGCACCGTACATAATTGACTATAGTAGGTGTAAAAAGTTAATTATATTTTATTTTTGAACTCCAACATAAAATTTTAGGTTTTTCCCCACTAAAAAACAAAGATAAAAGACTATAGTCCATGACATATATTTTATATAATATAGGTACAAATTGAAATTAAATAATGAAGCTCAAACTTATTTATATTTACATTTTTCACATTGAATTATGGTAAATTAGATGTAAATATATTCAATATGTTTCTTCATCACCAAATTTCATGTTTCTTCGTCAGTAAGCCACAGAGTTAAAAAACTATAAATGAATGACAAATATTTTAGGTTTTTTCTTCACCATCCCAAAGTCTTAGGTTTTTTTATCACTAAACACCGTTCATAATAGACTATAGTAGGTGTAAAAAGTTAATTATATTTTATTTTTCAAAACCAACATAATATTTTAGAATTTTCCCCACTAAAAAACAAAGATAAAAGACTATAGTCCACGACATATATTTTAATTAAATAAGTAAAAATTAAAATTAAATAATGAAGCTCAAAAGTATTTATATTTACCTTTTTCACATTGAAATATTGTAAATTAGATGTAAATATATTCAATATGTTTCTTCTCATTCATCAAATTTTATGTTTCTTCGTCAGTAAGCCACAGAGTTAAAAAACTAGAAATGAATGACAAATATTTTAGGTTTTTTCTTCACCATCCTAAAGTCTTAGGTTTTTTTATCACTAAGCACCGTACATAATTGACTATAGTAGGTGTAAAAATTTAATTATATTTTATTTTTGAACTCCAACATAAAATTTTAGGTTTTTCCCCACTAAAAAACAAAGATAAAAGACTATAGTCCATGACATATATTTTATATAATATAGGTACAAATTGAAATTAAATAATGAAGCTCAAACTTATTTATATTTACATTTTTCACATTGAATTATGGTAAATTAGATGTAAATATATTCAATATGTTTCTTCTCCATCACCAAATTTCATGTTTCTTCGTCAGTAAGCCACAAAGTTAAAAGATATAAATGAATGACAAATATTTTAGTTTTTTTCTTCACCATCCCAAGGTCTTAGGTTTTTTTATCACTTAGCACCGTACATAATAGACTATAGTAGGTGTAAAAAATTAATTATATTTTATTTTTCAACTCCAACATAAAAGTTTAGGTTTTCCCCCACTAAAAAACAAAGATAAAAGACTATAGACCATGACATATATTTTATATAATATAGGTAAAAATTAAAATTAAATAATGAAGATCAAACTTATTTATATTTACCTTTTTCACATTGAATTATGGTAAATTAGATGTAAATATATTCAATATGTTTCTTCTTCATCACCAAATTTCATGTTTCTTCGTCAGTAAGCCACGGAGTTAAAAAACTATAAATGAATGACAAATATTTTAGGTTTTTTCTTCACCATCCCAAAGTCTTAGGTTTTTTTATCCCTAAGCACCGTACATAATAGACTATAGTAGGTGTAAAAAGTTAATTATATTTTATTTTTGAACTCCAACATAAAATTTTAGGTTTTTCTCCACTAAAAAACAAAGATAAAAGACTATAGTCCACGACATATATTTTAATTAAATAAGTAAAAATTAAAATTAAATAATGAAGCTCAAAATTATTTATATTTACCTTTTTCACATTGAAATATGGTAAATTAGATGTAAATATATTCAATATGTTTCTTCTCCATCATCAAATTTTATGTTTCTTCGTCAGTAAGCCACAGAGTTAAAAAACTATAAATGAATGACAAATATTTTAGGTTTTTTCTTCACCATCCCAAAGTCTTAGGTTTTTTTATCACTAAGCACCGTGCATAATAGACTATAGTAGGTGTAAAAAATTAATTATATTTTATTTTTCAACTCCAACATAAAATTTTAGGTTTTTCCCCACTAAAAAACAAAGATAAAAGACTATAGACCATGACATATATTTTATATAATATTGGTAAAAATTAAAATTAAATAATGAAGCTCAAACTTATTTATATTTACCTTTTTCACATTGAATTATGGTAAATTAGATGTAAATATATTCAATATGTTTCTTCTCCATCACCAAATTTCATGTTTCTTCGTCAGTAAGCCACAGAGTTAAAACACTATAAATGAATGACAAATATTTTAGGTTTTTTCTTCACCATCCCAAAGTCTTAGGTTTTTTTATCACTAAACACCGTTCATAATAGACTATAGTAGGTGTAAAAAGTTAATTATATTTTATTTTTCAAAACCAACATAAAATTTTAGAATTTTCCCCACTAAAAAACAAAGATAAAAGACTATAGTCCACGACATATATTTTAATTAAATAAGTAAAAATTAAAATTAAATAATGAAGCTCAAAATTATTTATATTTACCTTTTTCACATTGAAATATTGTAAATTAGATGTAAACATATTCAATATGTTTCTTCTCCATCATCAAATTTTATGTTTCTTCGTCAGTAAGCCACAGAGTTAAAAATCTAGAAATTAATGACAAATATTTTAGGTTTTTTCTTCACCATCCTAAAGTCTTAGGTTTTTTTATCACTAAGCACCGTACATAATTGACTATAGTAGGTGTAAAAAGTTAATTATATTTTATTTTTGAACTCCAACATAAAATTTTAGGTTTTTCCCCACTAAAAAACAAAGATAAAAGACTATAGTCCATGACATATATTTTATATAATATAGGTAAAAATTAAAATTAAATAATGAAGCTCAAACTTATTTATATTTACATTTTTCACATTGAATTATGGTAAATTAGATGTAAATATATTCAATATGTTTCTTCATCACCAAATTTCATGTTTCTTCGTCAGTAAGCCACAGAGTTAAAAAACTATAAATGAATGACAAATATTTTAGGTTTTTTCTTCACCATCCCAAAGTCTTAGGTTTTTTTTATCACTAAACACCGTTCATAATAGACTATAGTAGGTGTAAAAAGTTAATTATATTTTATTTTTCAAAACCAACATAAAATTTTAGAATTTTCCCCACTAAAAAACAAAGATAAAAGACTATAGTCCACGACATATATTTTAATTAAATAAGTAAAAATTAAAATTAAATAATGAAGCTCAAAATTATTTATATTTACCTTTTTCACATTGAAATATTGTAAATTAGATGTAAATATATTCAATATGTTTCTTCTTATTCATCAAATTTTATGTTTCTTCGTCAGTAAGCCACAGAGTTAAAAAACTAGAAATGAATGACAAATATTTTAGGTTTTTTCTTCACCATCCTAAAGTCTTAGGTTTTTTTATCACTAAGCACCGTACATAATTGACTATAGTAGGTGTAAAAAGTTAATTATATTTTATTTTTGAACTCCAACATAAAATTTTAGGTTTTTCCCCGCTAAAAAACAAAGATAAAAGACTATAGTCCATGACATATATTTTATATAATATAGGTAAAAATTAAAATTAAATAATGAAGCTCAAACTTATTTATATTTACATTTTTCACATTGAATTATGGTAAATTAGATGTAAATATATTCAATATGTTTCTTCTCCATCACCAAATTTCATGTTTCTTCGTCAGTAAGCCACAGAGTTAAAAAACTATAAATGAATGACAAATATTTTAGGTTTTTTCTTCACCATCTCAAAGTCTTAGGTTTTTTTATCACTAAACACCGTTCATAATAGACTATAGTAGGTGTAAAAAGTTAATTATATTTTATTTTTCAAAACCAACATAAAATTTTAGAATTTTCCCCACTAAAAAACAAAGATAAAAGACTATAGTCCACGACATATATTTTAATTAAATAAGTAAAAATTAAAATTAAATAATGAAGCTCAAAATTATTTATATTTACCTTTTTCACATTGAAATATTGTAAATTAGATGTAAATATATTCAATATGTTTCTTCTCATTCATCAAATTTTATGTTTCTTCGTCAGTAAGCCACAGAGTTAAAAATCTAGAAATGAATGACAAATATTTTAGGTTTTTTCTTCACCATCCCAAAGTCTTAGGTTTTTTTATCACTAAGCACCGTGCATAATAGACTATAGTAGGTGTAAAAAATTAATTATATTTTATTTTTCAACTCCAACATAAAATTTTAGGTTTTTCCCCACTAAAAAACAAAGATAAAAGACTATAGACCATGACATATATTTTATATAATATAGGTAAAAATTAAAATTAAATAATGAAGCTCAAACTTATTTATATTTACATTTTTCACATTGAATTATGGTAAATTAGATGTAAATATATTCAATATGTTTCTTCTCCATCACCAAATTTCATGTTTCTTCGTCAGTAAGCCACAAAGTTAAAAAACTATAAATGAATGACAAATATTTTAGGTTTTTTCTTCACCATCCGAAAGTCTTAGGTTTTTTTATCACTAAACACCGTTCATAATAGACTATAGTAGGTGTGAAAAGTTAATTATATTTTATTTTTCAAAACCAACATAAAATTTTAGAATTTTCCCCACTAAAAAACAAAGATAAAAGACTATAGTCCACGACATATATTTTAATTAAATAAGTAAAAATTAAAATTAAATAATGAAGCTCAAAATTATTTATATTTACCTTTTTCACATTGAAATATTGTAAATTAGATGTAAATATATTCAATATGTTTCTTCTCATTCATCAAATTTTATGTTTCTTCGTCAGTAAGCCACAGAGTTAAAAATCTAGAAATGAATGACAAATATTTTAGGTTTTTTCTTCACCATCCCAAAGTCTTAGGTTTTTTTATCACTAAGCACCGTGCATAATAGACTATAGTAGGTGTAAAAAATTAATTATATTTTATTTTTCAACTCCAACATAAAATTTTAGGTTTTTCCCCACTAAAAAACAAAGATAAAAGACTATAGACCATGACATATATTTTATATAATATAGGTAAAAATTAAAATTAAATAATGAAGCTCAAACTTATTTATATTTACCTTTTTCACATTGAATTATGGTAAATTAGATGTAAATATATTCAATATGTTTCTTCTCCATCACCAAATTTCATGTTTCTTCGTCAGTAAGCCACAGAGTTAAAACACTATAAATGAATGACAAATATTTTAGGTTTTTTCTTCACCATCCCAAAGTCTTAGGTTTTTTTATCACTAAACACCGTTCATAATAGACTATAGTAGGTGTAAAAAGTTAATTATATTTTATTTTTCAAAACCAACATAAAATTTTAGAATTTTCCCCACTAAAAAACAAAGATAAAAGACTATAGTCCACGACATATATTTTAATTAAATAAGTAAAAATTAAAATTAAATAATGAAGCTCAAAATTATTTATATTTACCTTTTTCACATTGAAATATTGTAAATTAGATGTAAATATATTCAATATGTTTCTTCTCATTCATCAAATTTTATGTTTCTTCGTCAGTAAGCCACAGAGTTAAAAATCTAGAAATGAATGACAAATATTTTAGGTTTTTTCTTCACCATCCCAAAGTCTTAGGTTTTTTTATCACTAAGCACCGTGCATAATAGACTATAGTAGGTGTAATAAATTAATTATATTTTATTTTTCAACTCCAACATAAAATTTTAGGTTTTTCCCCACTAAAAAACAAAGATAAAAGACTATAGACCATGACATATATTTTATATAATATAGGTAAAAATTAAAATTAAATAATGAAGCTCAAACTTATTTATATTTACCTTTTTCACATTGAATTATGGTAAATTAGATGTAAATATATTCAATATGTTTCTTCTCCATCACCAAATTTCATGTTTCTTCGTCAGTAAGCCACAGAGTTAAAACACTATAAATGAATGACAAATATTTTAGGTTTTTTCTTCACCATCCCAAAGTCTTAGGTTTTTTTATCACTAAACACCGTTCATAATAGACTATAGTAGGTGTAAAAAGTTAATTATATTTTATTTTTCAAAACCAACATAAAATTTTAGAATTTTCCCCACTAAAAAACAAAGATAAAAGACTATAGTCCACGACATATATTTTAATTAAATAAGTAAAAATTAAAATTAAATAATGAAGCTCAAAATTATTTATATTTACCTTTTTCACATTGAAATATTGTAAATTAGATGTAAACATATTCAATATGTTTCTTCTCCATCATCAAATTTTATGTTTCTTCGTCAGTAAGCCACAGAGTTAAAAATCTAGAAATGAATGACAAATATTTTAGGTTTTTTCTTCACCATCCTAAAGTCTTAGGTTTTTTTATCACTAAGCACCGTACATAATTGACTATAGTAGGTGTAAAAAGTTAATTATATTTTATTTTTGAACTCCAACATAAAATTTTAGGTTTTTCCCCACTAAAAAACAAAGATAAAAGACTATAGTCCATGACATATATTTTATATAATATAGGTAAAAATTAAAATTAAATAATGAAGCTCAAACTTATTTATATTTACATTTTTCACATTGAATTATGGTAAATTAGATGTAAATATATTCAATATGTTTCTTCATCACCAAATTTCATGTTTCTTCGTCAGTAAGCCACAGAGTTAAAAAACTATAAATGAATGACAAATATTTTAGGTTTTTTCTTCACCATCCCAAAGTCTTAGGTTTTTTTATCACTAAACACCGTTCATAATAGACTATAGTAGGTGTAAAAAGTTAATTATATTTTATTTTTCAAAACCAACATAAAATTTTAGAATTTTCCCCACTAAAAAACAAAGATAAAAGACTATAGTCCACGACATATATTTTAATTAAATAAGTAAAAATTAAAATTAAATAATGAAGCTCAAAATTATTTATATTTACCTTTTTCACATTGAAATATTGTAAATTAGATGTAAATATATTCAATATGTTTCTTCTCATTCATCAAATTTTATGTTTCTTCGTCAGTAAGCCACAGAGTTAAAAAACTAGAAATGAATGACAAATATTTTAGGTTTTTTCTTCACCATCCTAAAGTCTTAGGTTTTTTTATCACTAAGCACCGTACATAATTGACTATAGTAGGTGTAAAAAGTTAATTATATTTTATTTTTGAACTCCAACATAAAATTTTAGGTTTTTCCCCACTAAAAAACAAAGATAAAAGACTATAGTCCATGACATATATTTTATATAATATAGGTAAAAATTAAAATTAAATAATGAAGCTCAAACTTATTTATATTTACATTTTTCACATTGAATTATGGTAAATTAGATGTAAATATATTCAATATGTTTCTTCTCCATCACCAAATTTCATGTTTCTTCGTCAGTAAGCCACAGAGTTAAAAAACTATAAATGAATGACAAATATTTTAGGTTTTTTCTTCACCATCCCAAAGTCTTAGGTTTTTTTATCACTAAACACCGTTCATAATAGACTATAGTAGGTGTAAAAAGTTAATTATATTTTATTTTTCAAAACCAACATAAAATTTTAGGTTTTTCTCCACTAAAAAACAAAGATAAAAGACTATAGTCCACGACATATATTTTAATTAAATAAGTAAAAATTAAAATTAAATAATGAAGCTAAAAATTATTTATATTTACCTTTTTCACATTGAAATATGGTAAATTAGATGTAAATATATTCAATATGTTTCTTCTCCATCATCAAATTTTATGTTTCTTCGTCAGTAAGCCACAGAGTTAAAAAACTATAAATGAATGACAAATATTTTAGGTTTTTTCTTCACCATCCCAAAGTCTTAGGTTTTTTTTATCACTAAGCACCGTGCATAATAGACTATATTAGGTGTAAAAAGTTAATTATATTTTATTTTTGAACTCCAACATAAAATTTTAGGTTTTTCCCCACTAAAAAACAAAGATAAAAGACTATAGTCCATGACATATATTTTATATAATATAGGTAAAAATTAAAATTAAATAATGAAGCTCAAACTTATTTATATTTACATTTTTCACATTGAATTATGGTAAATTAGATGTAAATATATTCAATATGTTTCTTCTCCATCACCAAATTTCAGGTTTCTTCGTCAGTAAGTCACAGAGTTAAAAAACTATAAATGAATGACAAATATTTTAGGTTTTTTCTTCACCATCCCAAAGTCTTAGGTTTTTTTATCACTAAACACCGTTCATAATAGACTATAGTAGGTGTAAAAAGTTAATTATATTTTATTTTTCAAAACCAACATAAAATTTTAGGTTTTTCTCCACTAAAAAACAAAGATAAAAGACTATAGTCCACGACATATATTTTAATTAAATAAGTAAAAATTAAAATTAAATAACGAAGATCAAACTTATTTATATTTACCTTTTTCACATTGAATTATGGTAAATTAGATGTAAATATATTCAATATGTTTCTTCTTCATCACCAAATTTCATGTTTCTTCGTCAGTAAGCCACGAAGTTAAAAAACTATAAATGAATGAAAAATATTTTAGGTTTTTTCTTCACCATCCCAAAGTCTTAGGTTTTTTTATCACTAAGAACCGTGCATAATTGACTATAGTAGGTGTAAAAAGTTAATTATATTTTATTTTTGAACTCCAACATAAAATTTTAGGTTTTTCCCCACTAAAAAACAAAGATAAAAGACTATAGTCCATGACATATATTTTATATAATATAGGTAAAAATTAAAATTAAATAATGAAGCTCAAACTTATTTATATTTACATTTTTCACATTGAATTATGGTAAATTAGATGTAAATATATTCAATATGTTTCTTCTCCATCACCAAATTTCATGTTTTTTCGTCAGTAAGCCACAGAGTTAAAAAACTATAAATGAATGACAAATATTTTAGGTTTTTTCTTCACCATCCCAAAGTCTTAGGTTTTTTTATCACTAAACACCGTTCATAATAGACTATAGTAGGTGTAAAAAGTTAATTATATTTTATTTTTCAAAACCAACATTAAATTTTAGAATTTTCCCCACTAAAAAACAAAGATAAAAGACTATAGTCCACGACATATATTTTAATTAAATAAGTAAAAATTAAAATTAAATAATGAAGGTGAAAATTATTTATATTTACCTTTTTCACATTGAAATATTGTAAATTAGATGTAAATATATTCAATATGTTTCTTCTCATTCATCAAATTTTATGTTTCTTCGTCAGTAAGCCACAGAGTTAAAAAAGTAGAAATGAATGACAAATATTTTAGGTTTTTTCTTCACCATCCTAAAGTCTTAGGTTTTTTTATCACTAAGCACCGTACATAATTGACTATAGTAGGTGTAAAAAGTTAATTATATTTTATTTTTGAACTCCAACATAAAATTTTAGGTTTTTTCCCACTAAAAAACAAAGATAAAAGACTATAGTCCATGACATATATTTTATATAATATAGGTAAAAATTAAAATTAAATAATGAAGCTCAAACTTATTTATATTTACATTTTTCACATTGAATTATGGTAAATTAGATGTAAATATATTCAATATGTTTCTTCTCCATCACCAAATTTCATGTTTCTTCGTCAGTAAGCCACAGAGTTAAAAGATATAAATGAATGACAAATATTTTAGTTTTTTTCTTCACCATCCCAAAGTCTTAGGTTTTTTTATCACTTAGCACCGTACATAATAGACTATAGTAGGTGTAAAAAATTAATTATATTTTATTTTTCAACTCCAACATAAAAGTTTAGGTTTTTCCCCACTAAAAAACAAAGATAAAAGACTATAGACCATAACATATATTTTATATAATATAGGTAAAAATTAAAATTAAATAATGAAGATCAAACTTATTTATATTTACCTTTTTCACATTGAATTATGGTAAATTAGATGTAAATATATTCAATATGTTTCTTCTTCATCACCAAATTTCATGTTTCTTCGTCAGTAAGCCACGGAGTTAAAAAACTATAAATGAATGACAAATATTTTAGGTTTTTTCTTCACCATCCCAAAGTCTTAGGTTTTTTTATCCCTAAGCACCGTACATAATAGACTATAGTAGGTGTAAAAAGTTAATTATATTTTCTTTTTGAACTCCAACATAAAATTTTAGGTTTTTCTCCACTAAAAAACAAAGATAAAAGACTATAGTCCACGACATATATTTTAATTAAATAAGTAAAAATTAAAATTAAATAATGAAGCTCAAAATTATTTATATTTACCTTTTTCACATTGAAATATGGTAAATTAGATGTAAATATATTCAATATGTTTCTTCTCCATCATCAAATTTTATGTTTCTTCGTCAGTAAGCCACAGAGTTAAAAAGCTATAAATGAATGACAAATATTTTAGGTTTTTTCTTCACCATCCCAAAGCCTTAGGTTTTTTTTATCACTAAGCACCGTGCATAATAGACTATATTAGGTGTAAAAAGTTAATTATATTTTATTTTTGAACTCCAACATAAAATTTTAGGTTTTTTCCCACTAAAAAACAAAGATAAAAGACTATAGTCCATGACATATATTTTATATAATATAGGTAAAAATTAAAATTAAATAATGAAGCTCAAACTTATTTATATTTACCTTTTTCACATTGAATTATGGTAAATTAGATGTAAATATATTCAATATGTTTCTTCTTCATCACCAAATTTCATGTTTCTTCGTCAGTAAGCCACAAAGTTAAAAAAACTACAAATGAATAACAATACTTTAGGTTTTTTCTTCACCATCCCAAAGTCTTAGGTTTTATTATCACTAAACACCGTTCATAATAGACTATAGTAGGTGTAAAAAGTTAATTATATTTTATTTTTAAAAACCAACATAAAATTTTAGAATTTTCCCCAATAAAAAACAAAGATAAAAGACTATAGTCCACAACATATATTTTAATTAAATAAGTAAAAATTAAAATTAAATAATGAAGCTCAAAATTATTTATATTTACCTTTTTCACATTGAAATATTGTAAATTAGATGTAAATATATTCAATATGTTTCTTCTCATTCATCAAATTTTATGTTTCTTCGTCAGTAAGCCACAGAGTTAAAAAACTAGAAATGAATGACAAATATTTTAGGTTTTTTCTTCACCATCCTAAAGTCTTAGGTTTTTTTATCTCTAAGCACCGTACATAATTGACTATAGTAGGTGTAAAAAGATAATTATATTTTATTTTTGAACTCCAACATAAAATTTTAGGTTTTTCCCCACTAAAAAACAAAGATAAAAGACTATAGTCCATGACATATATTTTATATAATATAGGTAAAAATTAAAATTAAATAATGAAGCTCAAACTTATTTATATTTACATTTTTCACATTGAATTATGGTAAATTAGATATAAATATATTCAATATATTTCTTCTCCATCACCAAATTTCATGTTTTTTCGTCAGTAAGCCACAGAGTTAAAAAACTATAAATGAATGACAAATATTTTAGGTTTTTTCTTCACCATCCCAAAGTCTTAGGTTTTTTTATCACTAAACACCGTTCATAATAGACTATAGTAGGTGTAAAAAGTTAATTATATTTTATTTTTCAAAACCAACATAAAATTTTAGAATTTTCCCCACTAAAAAACAAAGATAAAAGACTATAGTCCACGACATATATTTTAATTAAATAAGTAAAAATTAAAATTAAATAATGAAGCTGAAAATTATTTATATTTACCTTTTTCACATTGAAATATTGTAAATTAGATGTAAATGTATTCAATATGTTTCTTCTCATTCATCAAATTTTATGTTTCTTCGTCAGTAAGCCACAGAGTTAAAAAACTAGAAATGAATGACAAATATTTTAGGTTTTTTCTTCACCATCCTAAAGTCTTAGGTTTTTTTATCACTAAGCACCGTACATAATTGACTATAGTAGGTGTAAAAAGTTAATTATATTTTATTTTTGAACTCCAACATAAAATTTTAGGTTTTTCCCCACTAAAAAACAAAGATAAAAGACTATAGTCCATGACATATATTTTATATAATATAGGTAAAAATTAAAATTAAATAATGAAGCTCAAACTTATTTATATTTACATTTTTCACATTGAATTATGGTAAATTAGATGTAAATATATTCAATATGTTTCTTCTCCATCACCAAATTTCATGTTTCTTCGTCAGTAAGCCACAGAGTTAAAAGATATAAATGAATGACAAATATTTTAGTTTTTTTCTTCACCATCCCAAAGTCTTAGGTTTTTTTATCACTTAGCACCGTACATAATAGACTATAGTAGGTGTAAAAAATTATTTATATTTTATTTTTCAACTCCAACATAAAAGTTTAGGTTTTTCCCCACTAAAAAAGAAAGATAAAAGACTATAGACCATGACATATATTTTATATAATATAGGTAAAAATTAAAATTAAATAATGAAGCTCAAACTTATTTATATTTACCTTTTTCACATTGAATTATGGTAAATTAGATATAAATATATTCAATATGTTTCTTCTTCATCACCAAATTTCATGTTTCTTCGTCAGTAAGCCACGGAGTTAAAAAACTATAAATGAATGACAAATATTTTAGGTTTTTTCTTCACCATCCCAAAGTCTTAGGGTTTTTTTATCCCTAAGCACCGTACATAATAGACTATAGTAGGTGTAAAAAGTTAATTATATTTTATTTTTGAACTCCAACATAAAATTTTAGGTTTTTCTCCACTAAAAAACAAAGATAAAAGACTATAGTCCACGACATATATTTTAATTAAATAAGTAAAAATTAAAATTAAATAATGAAGCTCAAAATTATTTATATTTACCTTTTTCACATTGAAATATGGTAAATTAGATGTAAATATATTCAATATGTTTCTTCTCCATCATCAAATTTTATGTTTCTTCGTCAGTAAGCCACAGAGTTAAAAAACTATAGATGAATGACAAATATTTTAGGTTTTTTCTTCACCATCCCAAAGTCTTAGGTTTTTTTTATCACTAAGCACCGTGCATAATAGACTATATTAGGTGTAAAAAGTTAATTATATTTTATTTTTGAACTCCAACATAAAATTTTAGGTTTTTTCCCACTAAAAAACAAAGATAAAAGACTATAGTCCATGACATATATTTTATATAATATAGGTAAAAATTAAAATTAAATAATGAAGCTAAAACTTATTTATATTTACCTTTTTCACATTGAATTATGGTAAATTAGATGTAAATATATTCAATATGTTTCTTCTTCATCACCAAATTTCATGTTTCTTCGTCAGTAAGCCACAAAGTTAAAAAAACTACAAATGAATAACAATACTTTAGGTTTTTTCTTCACCATCCCAAAGTCTTAGGTTTTATTATCACTAAACACCGTTCATAATAGACTATAGTAGGTGTAAAAAGTTAATTATATTTTATTTTTCAAAACCAACATAAAATTTTAGAATGTTCCCCACTAAAAAACAAAGATAAAAGACTATAGTCCACAACATATATTTTAATTAAATAAGTAAAAATTAAAATTAAATAATGAAGTTCAAAATTATTTATATTTTCCTTTTTCACATTGAAATATTGTAAATTAGATGTAAATATATTCAATATGTTTCGTCTCCATCATCAAATTTTATGTTTCTTCGTCAGTAAGCCACGGAGTTAAAAAACTAGAAATGAATGACAAATATTTTAGGTTTTTTCTTCACCATCCTAAAGTCTTAGGTTTTTTTATCACTAAGCGCCGTACATAATTGACTATAGTAGGTGTAAAAAGTTAATTATATTTTATTTTTGAACTCCAACATAAAATTTTAGGTTTTTCCCCACTAAAAAACAAAGATAAAAGACTATAGTCCATGACATATATTTTATATAATATATGTAAAAATTAAAATTAAATAATGAAGCTCAAGCTTATTTATATTTAAATTTTTCACATTGAATTATGGTAAATTAGATGTAAATATATGCAATATGTTTCTTCTCCATCACCAAATTTCATGTTTCTTCATCAGTAAGCCACAGAGTTAAAAAACTATAAATGAATGACAAATATTTTAGGTTTTTTCTTCACCATCCCAAAGTCTTAGGTTCTTTTATCACTAAACACCGTTCATAATAGACTATAGTAGGTGTAAAAAGTTAATTATATTTTATTTTTCAAAACCAACATAAAATTTTAGAATTTTCCCCACTAAAAAACAAAGATAAAAGACTATAGTCCACGACATATATTTTAATTAAATAAGTAAAAATTAAAATTAAATAATGAAGCTCAAATTATTTATATTTACCTTTTTCACATTGAAATATTGTAAATTAGATGTAAATATATTCAATATGTTTCTTCTCCATCACCAAATTTTATGTTTCTTCGTCAGTAAGCCACAGAGTTAAAAAACTATAAATGAATGACAAATATTTTAGGTTTTTTCTTCACCATCCCAAAGTCTTAGGTTCTTTTATCACTAAACACCGTTCATAATTGACTATAGTAGGTGTAAAAAGTTAATTATATTTTATTTTTCAAAACCAACATAAAATTATAGAATTTTCCCCACTAAAAAACAAAGATAAAAGACTATAGTCCACGACATATATTTTAATTAAATAAGTAAAAATTAAAATTAAATAATGAGGCTCAAAATTATTTATATTTACCTTTTTCACATTGAAATATTGTAAATTAGATGTAAATATATTCAATATGTTTCTTCTCCATCATCAAATTTTATGTTTCTTCGTCAGTAAGCCACAGAGTTAAAAAACTGTAAATGAATGACAAATATTTTAGGTTTTTTCTTCACCATCCTAAAGTCTTAGGTTTTTTTTATCACTAAGCACCGTACATAATTGACTATAGTAGGTGTAAAAAGTTAATTATATTTTATTTTTGAACTCCAACATAAAATTTTAGGTTTTTCCCCACTAAAAAACAAAGATAAAAGACTATAGTCCATGACATATATTTTATATAATATAGATAAAAATTAAAATTAAATAATGAAGCTCAAACTTATTTATATTTACATTTTTCACATTGAATTATGGTAAATTAGATGTAAATATATTCAATATGTTTCTTCTCCATCACCAAATTTCATGTTTCTTCGTCAGTAAGCCACAGAGTTAAAAAATATAAATGAATGACAAATATTTTAGGTTTTTTCTTCACCATCCCAAAGTCTTAGGTTTTTTTTATCACTAAGAACCGTGCATAATAGACTATATTAGGTGTAAAAAGTTAATTATATTTTATTTTTGAACTCCAACATAAAATTTTAGGTTTTTTCCCAATAAAAAACAAAGATAAAAGACTATAGACCATGACATATATTTTATATAATATAGGTAAAAATTAAAATTAAATAATGAAGATCAAACTTATTTATATTTATCTTTTTCACATTGAATTATGGTAAATTAGATGTAAATATATTCAATATGTTTCTTCTTCATCACCAAATTTCATGTTTCTTCGTCAGTAAGCCACGGAGTTAAAAAACTATAAATGAATAACAAATATTTTAGGTTTTTTCTTCACCATCCCAAAGTCTTAGGTTTTTTTATCCCTAAGCACCGTACATAATAGACTATAGTAGGTGTAAAAAGTTAATTATATTTTATTTTTGAACTCCAACATAAAATTTTAGATTTTTCTCCACTAAAAAACAAAGATAAAAGACTGTAGTCCACGACATATATTTTAATTAAATAAGTAAAAATTAAAATTAAATAATGAAGCTCAAAATTATTTATATTTACCTTTTTCATATTGAAATATGGTAAATTAGATGTAAATATATTCAATATGTTTCTTCTCCATCATCAAATTTTATGTTTCTTCGTCTGTAAGCCACAGAGTTAAAAGAACTATAAATGAATGACAAATATTTTAGGTTTTTTCTTCACCATCCCAAAGTCTTAGGTTTTTTTTATCACTAAGCACCGTGCATAATAGACTATATTAGGTTTAAAAAGTTAATTATATTTTATTTTTGAACTCCAACATAAAATTTTAGGTTTTTCCCCACTAAAAAACAAAGATAAAAGACTATAGTCCATGACATATATTTTATATAATATAGGTAAAATTTAAAATAAAATAATGAAGCACAAACTTATTTATGTTTACATTTTTCACATTGAATTATGGTAAATTAGATGTAAATATATTCAATATGTTTCTTCTCCATCACTAAATTTCATGTTTCTTTGTCAATAAGCCACAGAGTTAAAAAATATAAATGAATGACAAATATTTTAGGTTTTTTCTTCACCATCCCAAAGTCTTAGGTTTTTTTATCACTTAGCACCGTACATAATAGACTATAGTAGGTGTAAAAAATTAATTATATTTTCTTTTTCAACTCCAACATAAAATTTAAGGTTTTTCCCCACTGAAAAACAAAGATAAAAGACTATAGACCATGACATATATTTTATATAATATAGGTAAAAATTAAAATTAAATAATGAAGCTCAAACTTATTTATATTTACCTTTTTCACATTGAATTATGGTAAATTAGATGTAAATATATTCAATATGTTTTTTCTCCATCACCAAATTTCATGTTTCTTCGTCAGTAAGCCACAGAGTTAAAAAACTATAAATGAATGACAAATATTTTAGGTTTTTTCTTCACCATCCTAAAGTCTTAGGTTTTTTTATCACTAAGCACCGTACATAATTCACTATAGTAGGTGTAAAAAGTTAATTATATTTTATTTTTGAACTCCAACATAAAATTTTAGGTTTTTCCCCACTAAAAAACAAAGATAAAAGACTATAGTCCATGACATATATTTTATATAATATAGATAAAAATTAAAATTAAATAATGAAGCTCAAACTTATTTATATTTACATTTTTCACATTGAATTATGGTAAATTAGATGTAAATATATTCAATATGTTTCTTCTCCATCACCAAATTTCATGTTTCTTCGTCAGTAAGCCACAGAGTTAAAAAATATAAATGAATGACAAATATTTTAGGTTTTTTCTTCACCATCCCAAAGTCTTAGGTTTTTTTTATCACTAAGAACCGTGCATAATAGACTATATTAGGTGTAAAAAGTTAATTATATTTTATTTTTGAACTCCAACATAAAATTTTAGGTTTTTTCCCAATAAAAAACAAAGATAAAAGACTATAGACCATGACATATATTTTATATAATATAGGTAAAAATTAAAATTAAATAATGAAGATCAAACTTATTTATATTTATCTTTTTCACATTGAATTATGGTAAATTAGATGTAAATATATTCAATATGTTTCTTCTTCATCACCAAATTTCATGTTTCTTCGTCAGTAAGCCACGGAGTTAAAAAACTATAAATGAATAACAAATATTTTAGGTTTTTTCTTCACCATCCCAAAGTCTTAGGTTTTTTTATCCCTAAGCACCGTACATAATAGACTATAGTAGGTGTAAAAAGTTAATTATATTTTATTTTTGAACTCCAACATAAAATTTTAGATTTTTCTCCACTAAAAAACAAAGATAAAAGACTGTAGTCCACGACATATATTTTAATTAAATAAGTAAAAATTAAAATTAAATAATGAAGCTCAAAATTATTTATATTTACCTTTTTCATATTGAAATATGGTAAATTAGATGTAAATATATTCAATATGTTTCTTCTCCATCATCAAATTTTATGTTTCTTCGTCTGTAAGCCACAGAGTTAAAAGAACTATAAATGAATGACAAATATTTTAGGTTTTTTCTTCACCATCCCAAAGTCTTAGGTTTTTTTTATCACTAAGCACCGTGCATAATAGACTATATTAGGTTTAAAAAGTTAATTATATTTTATTTTTGAACTCCAACATAAAATTTTAGGTTTTTCCCCACTAAAAAACAAAGATAAAAGACTATAGTCCATGACATATATTTTATATAATATAGGTAAAATTTAAAATAAAATAATGAAGCACAAACTTATTTATGTTTACATTTTTCACATTGAATTATGGTAAATTAGATGTAAATATATTCAATATGTTTCTTCTCCATCACTAAATTTCATGTTTCTTTGTCAATAAGCCACAGAGTTAAAAAATATAAATGAATGACAAATATTTTAGGTTTTTTCTTCACCATCCCAAAGTCTTAGGTTTTTTTATCACTTAGCACCGTACATAATAGACTATAGTAGGTGTAAAAAATTAATTATATTTTCTTTTTCAACTCCAACATAAAATTTAAGGTTTTTCCCCACTGAAAAACAAAGATAAAAGACTATAGACCATGACATATATTTTATATAATATAGGTAAAAATTAAAATTAAATAATGAAGCTCAAACTTATTTATATTTACCTTTTTCACATTGAATTATGGTAAATTAGATGTAAATATATTCAATATGTTTTTTCTCCATCACCAAATTTCATGTTTCTTCGTCAGTAAGCCACAGAGTTAAAAAACTATAAATGAATGACAAATATTTTAGGTTTTTTCTTCACCATCCTAAAGTCTTAGGTTTTTTTATCACTAAGCACCGTACATAATTCACTATAGTAGGTGTAAAAAGTTAATTATATTTTATTTTTGAACTCCAACATAAAATTTTAGGTTTTTCCCCACTAAAAAACAAAGATAAAAGACTATAGTCCATGACATATATTTTATATAATATAGATAAAAATTAAAATTAAATAATGAAGCTCAAACTTATTTATATTTACATTTTTCACATTGAATTATGGTAAATTAGATGTAAATATATTCAATATGTTTCTTCTCCATCACCAAATTTCATGTTTCTTCGTCAGTAAGCCACAGAGTTAAAAAATATAAATGAATGACAAATATTTTAGGTTTTTTCTTCACCATCCCAAAGTCTTAGGTTTTTTTTATCACTAAGAACCGTGCATAATAGACTATATTAGGTGTAAAAAGTTAATTATATTTTATTTTTGAACTCCAACATAAAATTTTAGGTTTTTTCCCAATAAAAAACAAAGATAAAAGACTATAGACCATGACATATATTTTATATAATATAGGTAAAAATTAAAATTAAATAATGAAGATCAAACTTATTTATATTTATCTTTTTCACATTGAATTATGGTAAATTAGATGTAAATATATTCAATATGTTTCTTCTTCATCACCAAATTTCATGTTTCTTCGTCAGTAAGCCACGGAGTTAAAAAACTATAAATGAATAACAAATATTTTAGGTTTTTTCTTCACCATCCCAAAGTCTTAGGTTTTTTTATCCCTAAGCACCGTACATAATAGACTATAGTAGGTGTAAAAAGTTAATTATATTTTATTTTTGAACTCCAACATAAAATTTTAGATTTTTCTCCACTAAAAAACAAAGATAAAAGACTGTAGTCCACGACATATATTTTAATTAAATAAGTAAAAATTAAAATTAAATAATGAAGCTCAAAATTATTTATATTTACCTTTTTCATATTGAAATATGGTAAATTAGATGTAAATATATTCAATATGTTTCTTCTCCATCATCAAATTTTATGTTTCTTCGTCAGTAAGCCACAGAGTTAAAAGAACTATAAATGAATGATAAATATTTTAGGTTTTTTCTTCACCATCCCAAAGTCTTAGGTTTTTTTTATCACTAAGCACCGTGCATAATAGACTATATTAGGTGTAAAAAGTTAATTATATTTTATTTTTGAACTCCAACATAAAATTTTAGGTTTTCCCCACTAAAAAACAAAGATAAAAGACTATAGTCCATGACATAAATTTTATATAATATAGGAAAAAATTAAAATTAAATAATGAAGCTCAAACTTATTTATATTTACCTTTTTCACATTGAATTATGGTAAATTAGATGTAAATATATTCAATATGTTTCTTCTTCATCACCAAATTTCATGTTTCTTCGTCAGTAAGGCACAAAGTTAAAAAAACTACAAATGAATAACAATACTTTAGGTTTTTTCTTCACCATCCCAAAGTCTTAGGTTTTTTTATCACTAAGCACCGTACATAATAGACTACAGTAGGTGTAAAAAGTTAATTATATTTTATTTTTGAACTCCAACATAAAATTTTAGGTTTTTCCCCACTAAAAAACAAAGATAAAAGACTATAGTCCATGACATATATTTTATATAATATAGGTAAAATTTAAAATAAAATAATGAAGCACAAACTTATTTATGTTTACATTTTTCACATTGAATTATGGTAAATTAGATGTAAATATATTCAATATGTTTCTTCTCCATCACTAAATTTCATGTTTCTTTGTCAATAAGCCACAGAGTTAAAAAATATAAATGAATGACAAATATTTTAGGTTTTTTCTTCACCATCCCAAAGTCTTAGGTTTTTTTATCACTTAGCACCGTACATAATAGACTATAGTAGGTGTAAAAAATTAATTATATTTTCTTTTTCAACTCCAACATAAAATTTTAGGTTTTTCCCCACTAAAAAACAAAGATAAAAGACTATAGACCATGACATATATTTTATATAATATAGGTAAAAATTAAAATTAAATAATGAAGCTCAAACTTATTTATATTTACCTTTTTCACATTGAATTATGGTAAATTAGATGTAAATATATTCAATATGTTTCTTCTCCATCACCAAATTTCATGTTTCTTCGTCAGTAAGCCACAGAGTTAAAAAACTATAAATGAATGACAAATATTTTAGGTTTTTTCTTCACCATCCCAAAGTCTTAGGTTTTTTTGTCACTAAACACCGTTCATAATAGACTATAGTAGGTGTAAAAAGTTAATTATATTTTATTTTTCAAAACCAACATAAAATTTTAGAATTTTCCCCACTAAAAAACAAAGATAAAAGGCTATAGTCCATGACTTATATTTTAATTAAATAAGTAAAAATTAAAATTAAATAATGAAGCTCAAAATTATTTATATTTACCTTTTTCACATTGAAATATTGTAAATTAGATGTAAATATATTCAATATGTTTCTTCTCCATCATCAAATTTTATGTTTCTTCGTCAGTAAGCCACAGAGTTAAAAAACTAGAAATGAATGACAAATATTTTAGGTTTTTTCTTCACCATCCTAAAGTCTTAGGTTTTTTTATCACTAAGCACCGTACATAATTGACTATAGTAGGTGTAAAAAATTAATTATATTTTATTTTTCAACTCCAACATAAAATTTTAGGTTTTTCCCCACTAAAAAACAAAGATAAAAGACTATAGACCATGACATATATTTTATATAATATAGGTAAAAAATAAAATTAAATAATGAAGCTCAAACTTATTTATATTTAACTTTTTCACATTGAATTATGGTAAATTAGATGTAAATATATTCAATATGTTTCTTCTCCATCACCAAATTTCATGTTTCTTCGTCAGTAAGCCACAGAGTTACAACACTATAAATGAATGACAAATATTTTAGGTTTTTTCTTCACCATCCCAAAGTCTTAGGTTTTTTTTATCACTAAACACCGTTCATAATAGACTATAGTAGGTGTAAAAAGTTAATTATATTTTATTTTTCAAAACCAACATAAAATTTTAGAATTTTCCCCACTAAAAAACAAATATAAAAGACTATAGTCCACGACATATATTTTAATTAAATAAGTAAAAATTAAAATTAAATAATGAAGATCAAACTTATTTATATTTACCTTTTTCACATTGAAATATTGTAAATTAGATGTAAATATATTCAATATGTTTCTTCTCCATCATCAAATTTTATGTTTCTTCGTCAGTAAGCCACAGAGTTAAAAAACTAGAAATGAATGACAAATATTTTAGGTTTTTTCTTCACAATCCTAAAGTCTTAGGTTTTTTTATCACTAAGCACCGTACATAATTGACTATAGTAGGTGTAAAAAGTTAATTATATTTTATTTTTGAACTCCAACATAAAATTTTAGGTTTTTCTCCATTAAAAAACAAAGATAAAAGACTATAGTCCATGACATATATTTTATATAATATAGGTAAAAATTAAAATTAAATAATTAAGCTCAAACTTATTTATATTTACATTTTTCACATTGAATTATGGTAAATTAGATGTAAATATATTCAATATGTTTCTTCTCCATCACCAAATTTCATGTTTCTTCGTCAGTAAGCCACAGAGTTAAAAAACTATAAATGAATGACAAATATTTTAGGTTTTTTCTTCACCATCCCAAAGTCTTAGGTTCTTTTATCACTAAACACCGTTCATAATAGACTATAGTAGGTGTAAAAAGTTAATTATATTTTATTTTTCAAAACCAACATAAAATTTTAGAATATTCCCCACTAAAAAACAAAGATAAAAGACTATAGTCCACGACATATATTTTATATAATATAGGTAAAAATTAAAATTAAATAATGAAGATCAAACTTATTTATATTTATCCTTTTCACATTGAATTATGGTAAATTAGATGTAAATATATTCAATATGTTTCTTCTTCATCACCAAATTTCATGTTTCTTCGTCAGTAAGCCACGGAGTTAAAAAACTATAAATGAATGACAAATATTTTAGGTTTTTTCTTTACCATCCCAAAGTCTTAGGTTTTTTTATCCCTAAGCACCGTACATAATAGACTATAGTAGGTGTAAAAAGTTAATTATATTTTATTTTTGAACTCCAACATAAAATTCTAGGTTTTTCTCCACTAAAAAACAAAGATAAAAGACTATAGTCCACGACATATATTTTAATTAAATAAGTAAAAATGAAAATTAAATAATAAAGCTCAAAATTTTTTATATTTACCTTTTTCACATTGAAATATGGTAAATTAGATGTAAATATATTCAATATGTTTCTTCTCCATCATCAAATTTTATGTTTTTTCGTCAGTAAGCCACAGAGTTAAAAAAAACTATAAATGAATGACAAATATTTTAGGTTTTTTCTTCACCATCCCAAAGTCTTAGGTTCTTTTATCACTAAACACCGTTCATAATAGACTATAGTAGGTGTAAAAAGTTAATTATATTTTATTTTTCAAAACCAACATAAATTTTAGAATTTTCCCCACTAAAAAACAAAGATAAAAGACTATAGTCCACGACATACATTTTAATTAAATAAGTAAAAATTAAAATTAAATAATGAAGCTCAAAATTATTTATATTTACCTTTTTCACATTGAAATATTGTAAATTAAATGTTAATATATTCAATATGTTTCTTCTCCATCATCAAATTTTATGTTTCTTCGTTAGTAAGCCACAGAGTTAAAAAACTAGAAATGAATGACAAATATTTTAGGTTTTTTTTTCACCATCCTAAAGTCTTAGGTTTTTTTATCACTAAGCACCGTACATAATTGACTATAGTAGGTGTAAAAAGTTAATTATATTTTATTTTTGAACTCCAACATAAAGTTTTAGGTTTTTCCCCACTAAAAAATAAAGATAAAAGACTATAGTCCATGACATATATTTTATATAATATAGGTAAAAATTAAAATTAAATAATGAAGCTCAAACTTATTTATATTTACATTTTTCACATTGAATTATGGTAAATTAGATATAAATATATTCAATATGTTTCTTCTCCATCACCAAATTTCATGTTTCTTCGTCAGTAAGCCACAGAGTTAAAACACTATAAATGAATGACAAATATTTTAGGTTTTTTCTTCACCATCCCAAAGTCTTAGGTTTTTTTATCACTAAACACCGTTCATAATAGACTATAGTAGGTGTAAAAAGTTAATTATATTTTATTTTTCAAAACCAACATAAAATTTTAGAATTTTCCCCACTAAAAAACAAATATAAAAGACTATAGTCCACGACATATATTTTAATTAAATAAGTAAAAATTAAAATTAAATAATGAATATCAAACTTATTTATATTTACCTTTTTCACATTGAAATATTGTAAATTAGATGTAAATATATTCAATATGTTTCTTCTCCATCATCAAATTTTATGTTTCTTCGTCAGTAAGCCACAGAGTTAAAAAACTAGAAATGAATGACAAATATTTTAGGTTTTTTCTTCACCATCCTAAAGTCTTAGGTTTTTTTTATCACTAAGCACCGTACATAATTGACTATAGTAGGTGTAAAAAGTTAATTATATTTTATTTTTGAACTCCAACATAAAATTTTAGGTTTTTCCCCACTAAAAAACAAAGATAAAAGACTATAGTCCATGACATATATTTTATATAATATAGGTAAAAATTAAAATTAAATAATGAAGCTCAAACTTATTTATATTTACATTTTTCACATTGAATTATGGTAAATTAGATGTAAATATATTCAATATGTTTCTTCTCCATCACCAAATTTCATGTTTCTTCGTCAGTAAGCCACAGAGTTAAAAAACTATAAATGAATGACAAATATTTTAGGTTTTTTCTTCACCATCCCAAAGTCTTAGGTTCTTTTATCACTAAACACCGTTCATAATAGACTATAGTAGGTGTAAAAAGTTAATTATATTTTATTTTTCAAAACCAACATAAAATTTTAGAATTTTCCCCACTAAAAAACAAAGATAAAAGACTATAGTCCACGACATATATTTTATATAATATAGGTAAAAATTAAAATTAAATAATGAAGATCAAACTTATTTATATTTATCCTTTTCACATTGAATTATGGTAAATTAGATGTAAATATATTCAATATGTTTCTTCTTCATCACCAAATTTCATGTTTCTTCGTCAGTAAGCCACGGAGTTAAAAAACTATAAATGAATGACAAATATTTTAGGTTTTTTCTTTACCATCCCAAAGTCTTAGGTTTTTTTATCCCTAAGCACCGTACATAATAGACTATAGTAGGTGTAAAAAGTTAATTATATTTTATTTTTGAACTCCAACATAAAATTCTAGGTTTTTCTCCACTAAAAAACAAAGATAAAAGACTATAGTCCACGACATATATTTTAATTAAATAAGTAAAAATGAAAATTAAATAATAAAGCTCAAAATTTTTTATATTTACCTTTTTCACATTGAAATATGGTAAATTAGATGTAAATATATTCAATATGTTTCTTCTCCATCATCAAATTTTATGTTTTTTCGTCAGTAAGCCACAGAGTTAAAAAAAACTATAAATGAATGACAAATATTTTAGGTTTTTTCTTCACCATCCCAAAGTCTTAGGTTCTTTTATCACTAAACACCGTTCATAATAGACTATAGTAGGTGTAAAAAGTTAATTATATTTTATTTTTCAAAACCAACATAAATTTTAGAATTTTCCCCACTAAAAAACAAAGATAAAAGACTATAGTCCACGACATACATTTTAATTAAATAAGTAAAAATTAAAATTAAATAATGAAGCTCAAAATTATTTATATTTACCTTTTTCACATTGAAATATTGTAAATTAAATGTTAATATATTCAATATGTTTCTTCTCCATCATCAAATTTTATGTTTCTTCGTTAGTAAGCCACAGAGTTAAAAAACTAGAAATGAATGACAAATATTTTAGGTTTTTTTTTCACCATCCTAAAGTCTTAGGTTTTTTTATCACTAAGCACCGTACATAATTGACTATAGTAGGTGTAAAAAGTTAATTATATTTTATTTTTGAACTCCAACATAAAGTTTTAGGTTTTTCCCCACTAAAAAATAAAGATAAAAGACTATAGTCCATGACATATATTTTATATAATATAGGTAAAAATTAAAATTAAATAATGAAGCTCAAACTTATTTATATTTACATTTTTCACATTGAATTATGGTAAATTAGATATAAATATATTCAATATGTTTCTTCTCCATCACCAAATTTCATGTTTCTTCGTCAGTAAGCCACAGAGTTAAAACACTATAAATGAATGACAAATATTTTAGGTTTTTTCTTCACCATCCCAAAGTCTTAGGTTTTTTTATCACTAAACACCGTTCATAATAGACTATAGTAGGTGTAAAAAGTTAATTATATTTTATTTTTCAAAACCAACATAAAATTTTAGAATTTTCCCCACTAAAAAACAAATATAAAAGACTATAGTCCACGACATATATTTTAATTAAATAAGTAAAAATTAAAATTAAATAATGAAGATCAAACTTATTTATATTTACCTTTTTCACATTGAAATATTGTAAATTAGATGTAAATATATTCAATATGTTTCTTCTCCATCATCAAATTTTATGTTTCTTCATCAGTAAGCCACAGAGTTAAAAAACTAGAAATGAATGACAAATATTTTAGGTTTTTTCTTCACCATCCTAAAGTCTTAGGTTTTTTTTATCACTAAGCACCGTACATAATTGACTATAGTAGGTGTAAAAAGTTAATTATATTTTATTTTTGAACTCCAACATAAAATTTTAGGTTTTTCCCCACTAAAAAACAAAGATAAAAGACTATAGTCCATGACATATATTTTATATAATATAGGTAAAAATTAAAATTAAATAATGAAGCTCAAACTTATTTATATTTACATTTTTCACATTGAATTATGGTAAATTAGATGTAAATATATTCAATATGTTTCTTCTCCATCACCAAATTTCATGTTTCTTCGTCAGTAAGCCACAGAGTTAAAAAACTATAAATGAATGACAAATATTTTAGGTTTTTTCTTCACCATCCCAAAGTCTTAGGTTCTTTTATCACTAAACACCGTTCATAATAGACTATAGTAGGTGTAAAAAGTTAATTATATTTTATTTTTCAAAACCAACATAAAATTTTAGAATTTTCCCCACTAAAAAACAAAGATAAAAGACTATAGTCCACGACATATATTTTATATAATATAGGTAAAAATTAAAATTAAATAATGAAGATCAAACTTATTTATATTTATCCTTTTCACATTGAATTATGGTAAATTATATGTAAATATATTCAATATGTTTCTTCTTCATCACCAAATTTCATGTTTCTTCGTCAGTAAGCCACGGAGTTAAAAAACTATAAATGAATGACAAATATTTTAGGTTTTTTCTTCACCATCCCAAAGTCTTAGGTTTTTTTATCCCTAAGCACCGTACATAATAGACTATAGTAGGTGTAAAAAGTTAATTATATTTTATTTTTGAACTCCAACATAAAATTTTAGGTTTTTCTCCACTAAAAAACAAAGATAAAAGACTATAGTCCACGACATATATATTAATTAAATAAGTAAAAATTAAAATTAAATAATGAAGCTCAAAATTATTTATATTTACCTTTTTCACATTGAAATATGGTAAATTAGATGTAAATATATTCAATATGTTTCTTCTCCATCATCAAATTTTATGTTTCTTCGTCAGTAAGCCACAGAGTTAAAAAAACTATAAATGAATGACAAATATTTTAGGTTTTTTCTTCACCATCCCAAAGTCTTAGGTTCTTTTATCACTAAACACCGTTCATAATAGACTATAGTAGGTGTAAAAAGTTAATTATATTTTATTTTTCAAAACCAACATAAAATTTTAGAATTTTCCCCACTAAAAAACAAAGATAAAAGACTATAGTCCACGACATACATTTTAATTAAATAAGTAAAAATTAAAATTAAATAATGAAGCTCAAAATTATTTATATTTACCTTTTTCACATTGAAATATTGTAAATTAGATGTTAATATATTCAATATGTTTCTTCTCCATCATCAAATTTTATGTTTCTTCGTCAGTAAGCCACAGAGTTAAAAAACTAGAAATGAATGACAAATATTTTAGGTTTTTTCTTCACCATCCTAAAGTCTTAGGTTTTTTTATCACTAAGCACCGTACATAATTGACTATAGTAGGTGTAAAAAGTTAATTATATTTTATTTTTGAACTCCAACATAAAATTTTAGGTTTTTCCCCACTAAAAAACAAAGATAAAAGACTATAGTCCATGACATATATTTTATATAATATAGGTAAAAATTAAAATTAAATAATGAAGCTCAAACTTATTTATATTTACATTTTTCACATTGAATTATGGTAAATTAGATGTAAATATATTCAATATGTTTCTTCTCCATCACCAAATTTCATGTTTCTTCGTCAGTAAGCCACAGAGTTAAAAAACTATAAATGAATGACAAATATTTTAGGTTTTTTCTTCACCATCCCAAAGTCTTAGGTTCTTTTATCACTAAACACCGTTCATAATAGACTATAGTAGGTGTAAAAAGTTAATTATATTTTATTTTTCAAAACCAACATAAAATTTTAGAATTTTCCCCACTAAAAAACAAAGATAAAAGACTATAGTCCACGACATATATTTTAATTAAATAAGTAAAAATTAAAATTAAATAATGAAGCTCAAAATTATTTATATTTACCTTTTTCACATTGAAATATTGTAAATTAGATGTAAATATATTCAATATGTTTCTTCTCCATCATCAAATTTTATGTTTCTTCGTCAGTAAGCCACAGAGTTAAAAAACTAGAAATGAATGACAAATATTTTAGGTTTTTTCTTCACCATCCTAAAGTCTTAGGTTTTTTTATCACTAAGCACCGTACATAATTGACTATAGTAGGTGTAAAAAGTTAATTATATTTTATTTTTGAACTCCAACATAAAATTTTAGGTTTTTCCCCACTAAAAAACAAAGATAAAAGACTATAGTCCATGACATATATTTTATATAATATAGGTAAAAATTAAAATTAAATAATGAAGCTCAAACTTATTTATATTTACATTTTTCACATTAAATTATGGTAAATTAGATGTAAATATATTCAATATGTTTCTTCTCCATCACCAAATTTCATGTTTCTTCGTCAGTAAGCCACAGAGTTAAAAAATATAAATGAATGACAAATATTTTAGGTTTTTTCTTCACCATCCCAAAGTCTTAGGTTTTTTTATCACTTAGCACCGTACATAATAGACTATAGTAGGTGTAAAAAATTAATTATATTTTATTTTTCAACTCCAACATAAAATTTTAGGTTTTTCCCCACTAAAAAAGAAAGATAAAAGACTATATTCCATGACATATATTTTATATAATATAGCTAAAAATTAAAATTAAATAATGAAGCTCAAACGTATTTATATTTAACTTTTTCATATTGAATTATGGTAAATTAGATGTAAATATATTCAATATGTTTTTTCTCCATCACCAAATTTCATGTTTCTTCGTCAGTAAGCCACATAGTTAAAAACATTAAATGAATGACAAATATTTTAGGTTTTTTCTTCACCATCCCAAAGTCTTAGGTTTTTTTATCCCTAAGCACCGTACATAATAGACTATAGTAGGTGTAAAAAGTTAATTATATTTTATTTTTGAACTCCAACATAAAATTTTAGGTTTTTCTCCACTAAAAAACAAAGATAAAAGACTATAGTCCACGACATATATATTAATTAAATAAGTAAAAATTAAAATTAAATAATGAAGCTCAAAATTATTTATATTTACCTTTTTCACATTGAAATATGGTAAATTAGATGTAAATATATTCAATATGTTTCTTCTCCATCATCAAATTTTATGTTTCTTCGTCAGTAAGCCACAGAGTTAAAAAAACTATAAATGAATGACAAATATTTTAGGTTTTTTCTTCACCATCCCAAAGTCTTAGGTTCTTTTATCACTAAACACCGTTCATAATAGACTATAGTAGGTGTAAAAAGTTAATTATATTTTATTTTTCAAAACCAACATAAAATTTTAGAATTTTCCCCACTAAAAAACAAAGATAAAAGACTATAGTCCACGACATACATTTTAATTAAATAAGTAAAAATTAAAATTAAATAATGAAGCTCAAAATTATTTATATTTACCTTTTTCACATTGAAATATTGTAAATTAGATGTTAATATATTCAATATGTTTCTTCTCCATCATCAAATTTTATGTTTCTTCGTCAGTAAGCCACAGAGTTAAAAAACTAGAAATGAATGACAAATATTTTAGGTTTTTTCTTCACCATCCTAAAGTCTTAGGTTTTTTTATCACTAAGCACCGTACATAATTGACTATAGTAGGTGTAAAAAGTTAATTATATTTTATTTTTGAACTCCAACATAAAATTTAAGGTTTTTCCCCACTAAAAAACAAAGATAAAAGACTATAGTCCATGACATATATTTTATATAATATAGGTAAAAATTAAAATTAAATAATGAAGCTCAAACTTATTTATATTTACATTTTTCACATTGAATTATGGTAAATTAGATGTAAATATATTCAATATGTTTCTTCTCCATCACCAAATTTCATGTTTCTTCGTCAGTAAGCCACAGAGTTAAAAAACTATAAATGAATGACAAATATTTTGGGTTTTTTCTTCACCATCCCAAAGTCTTAGGTTCTTTTATCACTAAACACCGTTCATAATAGACTATAGTAGGTGTAAAAAGTTAATTATATTTTATTTTTCAAAACCAACATAAAATTTTAGAATTTTCCCCACTAAAAAACAAAGATAAAAGACTATAGTCCACGACATATATTTTAATTAAATAAGTAAAAATTAAAATTAAATAATGAAGCTCAAAATTATTTATATTTACCTTTTTCACATTGAAATATTGTAAATTAGATGTAAATATATTCAATATGTTTCTTCTCCATCATCAAATTTTATGTTTCTTCGTCAGTAAGCCACAGAGTTAAAAAACTAGAAATGAATGACAAATATTTTAGGTTTTTTCTTCACCATCCTAAAGTCTTAGGTTTTTTTATCACTAAGCACCGTACATAATTGACTATAGTAGGTGTAAAAAGTTAATTATATTTTATTTTTGAACTCCAACATAAAATTTTAGGTTTTTCCCCACTAAAAAACAAAGATAAAAGACTATAGTCCATGACATATATTTTATATAATATAGGTAAAAATTAAAATTAAATAATGAAGCTCAAACTTATTTATATTTACATTTTTCACATTAAATTATGGTAAATTAGATGTAAATATATTCAATATGTTTCTTCTCCATCGCCAAATTTCATGTTTCTTCGTCAGTAAGCCACAGAGTTAAAAAATATAAATGAATGACAAATATTTTAGGTTTTTTCTTCACCATCCCAAAGTCTTAGGTTTTTTTTATCACTTAGCACCGTACATAATAGACTATAGTAGGTGTAAAAAATTAATTATATTTTATTTTTCAACTCCAACATAAAATTTTAGGTTTTTCCCCACTAAAAAACAAAGATAAAAGACTATATTCCATGACATATATTTTATATAATATAGCTAAAAATTAAAATTAAATAATGAAGCTCAAACGTATTTATATTTAACTTTTTCATATTGAATTATGGTAAATTAGATGTAAATATATTCAATATGTTTTTTCTCCATCACCAAATTTCATGTTTCTTCGTCAGTAAGCCACATAGTTAAAAACATTAAATGAATGACAAATATTTTAGGTTTTTTCTTCACCATCCCAAAGTCTTAGGTTTTTTTATCCCTAAGCACCGTACATAATAGACTATAGTAGGTGTAAAAAGTTAATTATATTTTATTTTTGAACTCCAACATAAAATTTTAGGTTTTTCTCCACTAAAAAACAAAGATAAAAGACTATAGTCCACGACATATATATTAATTAAATAAGTAAAAATTAAAATTAAATAATGAAGCTCAAAATTATTTATATTTACCTTTTTCACATTGAAATATGGTAAATTAGATGTAAATATATTCAATATGTTTCTTCTCCATCATCAAATTTTATGTTTCTTCGTCAGTAAGCCACAGAGTTAAAAAAACTATAAATGAATGACAAATATTTTAGGTTTTTTCTTCACCATCCCAAAGTCTTAGGTTCTTTTATCACTAAACACCGTTCATAATAGACT